>JAVUNC010000103.1:0-32500 GCA_032173965.1 Sitta carolinensis
TTTCGGCCCCCCTGTGTCCAGTTTAGCCTCTCCTGTTTTTTCTTGTCTTCCTTTGGGTGCTTGTTTTTCTCTTGTCTTTTTTCTGTCCTGTTTTTCTCTCTGCCTTCTTTGGCACTTCTGTTTTCTCTATGCCCTTTTTTGGATTTTCTCTTTTTTTTCTCTGTGCATTTTTCGGCTCTCCTCTTGGTCTCTGTTCCTTTCTAGGCCTGGTGTTCCTCTCTGGCCCATATTTGACTCTCCTCTTTTTCCCTAAGACATTTTTTTTCTTCTGTTCTCCTGTGCAATTTTTCCTTCCTCTTCTTCACTGTGCTTTTCAAGGTTCTCTTCTTCCTCTTGTGCCCCTTTTTGTCTCTCCTGCTTTCTCGGTGTTTTCCTTGGGTGTCCTATTAGCCCCTGTGGGTTTTTGCTCTTTTTTTTTTGCACTCTGCCTTCCTTGTGCTCCCTTTTTTCCCCCTTGACATTTTTTTTCCCCCTGTTGCTCTCTGTGACTTTTTTGTCTCCCTTCTTTGTCTCTCTCTTTTTTGTTTCCTGCTTTTTTCTGTGCACTTTCGGCTTCCTTTTTGTCACTGGACTTTTGAGTCTCTCGTTTCCTCTTTGTGATCGTTTTTGTCTCTCCTGTTACTCACGTGCCCCTTCCCTTTGGTGTCCCCTTATTCTCGGTGGCTTTTTTGGCTCTCCTGTTTTTGCTCTGCCCCTTTTTTTCTACTGTTTCCTCTGTGCAATTTCTGCCTCTCCCCTTTTTCACTGTGCTTTTCAAGGGTTTTCTTTTTCCTCTCTGTGCCCCTTTTTTTCTCTCCCGCTTTTCTCGGTGTTTTCCCTTCGGTGTCCTGTTATCTGTGTGGCTTTTTGCTCTTTGTTTTTCCTCTCCTTCCTTGTGTCTCCTTTTTCCCCTGTGCACATTTTTTTTCCCCCTGTTGCTCCTGTGACTTTTAGTTCTCTTGTTTTTTCCTGCTCTTTTTTGTGTCTCCGTTTTCTCTGTGCACTTTCTGGCTCTCCCCCTTTTTGTCACTGTGCCTTTCGGCTGCATCTTCCTCTCTGCCCTTTTGGGCCCCTTCAGTTTTTCTCTGTGTTCCTTGGATGTCCTGTTATTCTCGGGGCTTTTTTGGTCTCCCTGTTTTTCTTCTGCCTCCCTTTTTTCTTCTGTTTCTTGCTGTGCACTTTCTGGCTCTCCTTTTTCACTGTGCCTTTCTGGGCCTCGTCTTCCTTGCGTGCCCCGTTTTACTTTTCCTGTTTTTTCTTGTCTTCCTTGGTGTCCTGTTTTTCTCGGGGGTCTTTTTTCTGTCCTGTTTTTTCTCTCTGCCTTCTTTGGTCTTCTGTTTTCTCTGTGCCTTCTTTGTATTCCTTTTTTTTTTTCCCTTTATTTTTTTTGGCTCTCCCCTTGGGGCTCTGTTCCTTTCTAGGCCTGGTGTTCCTCTCGGCCCTATTTGACTTCCCCTTTTTTTCCCAAGCCATTTTTATCCTTCTGTTTCTCTTGTGAATTTTTGCCTTCCCTTCTTCATGTTTTTCAAGGTTCTCTTCTCTCTCTGTCCCCTTTTTGTCTCTCCTGCTTTTCTCGTGTCTTCCCTTTGGGTGTCCGTTATCTCGTGGCAATTTTTTGCTCTCCTGTTTTGGCCCCCTCCTCCCCTTTATTCTTTGTTTTTTGCTGTCCTTTCTGGCTTTTCCCCTTTTTTCAGTTTTTTTTCGGTTCATTTTTCTCTTGGCCAGTTTAGCCCCTCCTGTTTTTCTCTTGTCTTCCTTGGGGTTTGTTTTTCTCTGTGTTTTTTGTGTCCTGTTTTGCTCCTGCCTTTTTGGCCCTTTTGTTTCTCTCTAGCCCTTCTTTGGGTTTTCTCTTTTTTTCTGTGCATTTTCTGGGTCTCCCCTTGGTCTCTGTTCCCTTTTAGGGTTTTTTCCTCTTGTGCCCAATTTGACTCTCCTTCTTTTTTCCCTAAACGTTTTGTCTCTTCTGTTTCTCTCTGTGCAATTTCTGCCTCTCCTCTTTTTCACTTGCTTTTTAAGGGTTTCTTCTTCCTTTGTGCCCCCTTTTTTTTTCCTTTTTTCCTTTTGACTTTCTGCCTCTCCTTTTTTTCACTGTGATTTTGAGTCTCTGTATTCCTCTTTGTCTGTTTTTTGTCTCTCCTGTTACCACTGTGCCTTCCTGGATTTCCTGTTTTTCTCGGGGGCTTTTTTGGCTTCCGTTTTTGTCTTGCCTCCTTTTTCCTTTTTGTTTCTTCCGTGCAATTTCTGCCCTCTCTTCTTCACTGTGCTTTTCAAGGTTCTCTTCTTCCCCTCTGTGCCCCTTTTTGTCTTTCCTGCTTTTCTCGGTGTCTTCCTTGGATGTCCTGTTATTTTCTGTGGGATTGTTTGCTCTCTGTTTTGTCTCTGCCTCCTTTATTTTCTTTTTTCCCATGTGCCCTTTCTGGCTTTCCTCTTTTTTCACTGTTTTTTCAGGCTTATATTTCTCCTGTGTCCATTTAGCCTCTCCTTTTTTTCTCTGTGTTTCCTTGGGGTGTCCCGTTTTTCTCTGTGTCATTTTGCTGTCCCGTTTTGCTCTCTCCTTCTTGGCTTTCTGTTTCTCTTATGCCCCTTTTTTGGATTTTCTCTTTTTTTTTTCTGTGCATTTTTGGGTTCCTCTTGGTCCTGTTCCCTTTTAGCTCTGGTGTTCCCCTCTGTGCCCCCATTTACTCTCCTCTTTTTCCCCAAGCCATTTTTTTCTTTCTGTCTCTCTCGTGCAGTTTCTGACTCCCTCTTCTTCACTGTGCTTTTCAAGGGTTTTCCCTTTTTCCTTCTGTGCCCCTTTTTGCTTCCCGTTTTCTCGGTGTTTTTGGTGCCTATTCCCCTTTTGGGTTTTTTCTCTTTTGTTTTTCACCTTTCCTTCCCTTTGTTCCTTTTTCCCCCTTTCACATTTTTTTCCTCCTGTTGCTCTCTGTGACTTTATGTCTCCCTTGTTTGTCTCTCTGCTTTTTTGTGTCCCTGCTTTTCTCTGTGCACTTTTTGGGTCTCCTTTTTGTCACGTGACTTTTGAGTTCTGTATTCCTCTTTTTTGATCGTTTTTGTCTCTCCTTTTCTCACTGTGCCCTTTCCTTGGGGTCCTGTTATTCTGGGGGGGGTTTTTTTGGGTCTCCTTTTTGTCTTGCCCCCCTTTTTCTCTACTGTTTTTTCTGTGCAATTTCTGCCTCTCTCTTCTTCACTGTGCTTTAAGGTTCTTTCTTCTTTGTCCCCCTTTTTTTCTCTCCTCTTTTCTCGGTGTTTTCCTTGGGTGTCCTGTTATCTTGTGGCTTTTTTTTCTTGTGTTTTGCACTCTCCCTTCCTTGTGTCTCCTTTTTCCCCCCGGCAATTTTTTTTTTCCCCCTGTTCTCTTGTATTTTATGTCCTCTTGTTTGTCTTTGCCTTCTTGTGTCTCCTGCTTTTCTCTGTGCACTTTCTGGCTTCCTTTTGTACTGTGCCTTTCTGGGTTCACTTCCTCTCTTCCATTTTTGGGCCCCCAGTTTTTCTCTGTGTCTTCCTTGGATTCCTTTATTTCGGGGGCTTTTTTGGCTCTCCCGTTTTTCTCTCGCCCTCCTTTTCTCTTCGTTTTTTGCTGTGCACTTTCTGCTTCCTTTTGTCACTGTGCCTTTCTAGGCTTCGTCTTCCTTGATGTGCCCAGTTTTACTTTTCCTGTTTTTTTCTGTGTTTCCTTGGTGTCCTGTTTTTTTTTCGGTCTTTTTTTCTGTCCCTGTTTTGCTCTCTCCCCTTTTTTGGGTCTTTGTTTCTCTCGGCCTTCTTTGGTATTTCTTTTTTTTTTCTGGCTTTTCTGGTCTCCCTTGGTCTCTGTTCCTTCTGGCTCTGGGTTCCCCTCGTGCCCAAATTTTTTACTCTTCTTTTTTCCCAAGCCATTTTTATCCTTCTGTTTCTTTGTGCAATTTCTGCCTCTTTTCTTACCCTGTGTTTTTTCAATTTTTCTCTTTTCCTCCTGTGCCCCTTTTGTCTCCCCCTTTTTCTGGGTGTTTTCCTTGGATGTCCTGTTATTCTCTGTGGCTTTGTTTGCTCTCCTGTTTTGCTCTCTGCCTCCTTATCTATTTCGTTTCTCTTGTGCATTTTCGGGTTTTCCCTCTTTTTTCGTTTTTTTTCAGGCTCTCATTTTTCTCTCTGGTCCAGTTTAGCCTTCCTTTTTTTTCTCTGTGTTTCCCTTGGGGTGTCCTTTTTTTTCTCGTGTCTTTTTGCTGCCCTGTTTTGCTCTTCCTTTTTTGGGCTCTTCTGTTTCTCTCTTCCCTTCTTTGGTTTTTCTTTTTTTTTTTTCTCTGTGCTTTTTGGCTCTCCTCTTGGTCTCGTTCCTTTTCTGGGCTCGGGTTTTCCCTCTCTGTGCCATATTTGACCCTTTTTTCCCTAAGACTTTTTTAGTCTTACTGTCTTCTCATGCAGTTTCTGACTCTCCTCTTCTTCACTGTGTTTTTCAAGGTTTCTTTTTCCCTTTCCGTCCCCTTTTTGTTCTCCTGCTTTTCTGGGTTTTTTCCCCTTGGGTTTGTCCTTTTTCTCTGGTGGTTTTTTGCTCTTTGTTTTGCACCGCCCCCTTGTGTCTCCTTTTTCCCCCCGTGCACATTTTTTTTTTCCCCCTGTGCTCTCTGTGATTTTATGTCTCTCTTTTTGTCTCTTGCTTTTTTGTGTCTCCCGCTTTTCTCTGTGGGACTTTTTTTGGCTCTCCTTTTAGCACTGTGCTTTTCTAGGGGTGTCATCTTTCCCCTCTGCCCCTTTTTTGGCCCCTCCAGTTTCCTTGTGTCTTCCTTTGGGGTCCTGTTATTTCGGGGGCTTTTTTTCTCTCCCGTTTTTTCTCTGCCCCCTTTATCCTTTTTGTTTCTTGCGTGCACTTTTTGGCTCCTTTTAGCACTGGCCTTTGTAGGCTCTCGTCTTCCTTTTCGTGCCCCTTTTTACTTCCCTGTTTTTCTCTGTGCTTCCCTTTGGGGGTTTTTTTTCTCTTTTCTTTTTGTGTCCTGTTTTGCTCCTGCCCTTTTTGGGGCTTTTGTTTCTCTCTCTGCCTTCTTTTGTTTTTTTTTTTTTCTTGCATTTTTCTGGGCCCCCTCTTGGTCTCTGTTTCCTTTCGGCTCTGGTGTTCCTCTTGGCCCAATTTGACTCTCCTCTTTTTCCCTAAGCCATTTTTGTCTCTTCTGTTTCTCTCTGTGCAATTTCTGCCTCTCCTCTTTTTCACTGTGTTTCAGGTTCTTTCTTTCCCCTCTGTGCCCCTTTTTCTCTCTCTTGCTTTTCTTGTGCACTTTCTGCTCTCCTTTTTGTCACTGTGACTTTTGGTCTCTCGTATTCCCCCTTTGTGATCGTTTTTGTCTCTCCTTTACTCACTGTGCCTTCTTGATGTCCCGTTTTCTCGGGGGCTTTTTTGGCTCTCCCGTTTTTGTCTCTCCTCCCTTTGTCTCTTTTTTTCTCTCTGTGCAAATTTTTGCTCTTCTCTTCTTTACTGTGCTTTTCAAGGTTTTTCTTCCCCTCTGTGCCCCTTTTTGTCTCTCCTGCTTTTTTCGGGGTTTTCCTTGGGTGTCCGTTACCCCTGTGGGTTTTTGCTCTTCTGTTTTGCACTCTGCCTTCCTTTTGTCTCCTTTTTCCCTCTGTGCAAAATTTTTTTTCCTCCTGTTTTCTCCTGTGACTTTTTTGTCTCTCTTGTTTGTCTCTCTGTCTTCTTTTGTCTCCTGCTGTTCTCTGTGCACTTTCTGGGTTCATTTTTGTCTCTGTTTTTTTCTAGGCTCTATCTTCCCCTCTGTCCCTTTTTTGGCCCCTCCGTTTTTTTCCCTTTTCTTCCTTGGGTGTTGTTATTCTCGGTGGCTTTTTGGTCTCCTGTTTTTTTTTTCTGCCTCCTTTATCTCTTCTGTTTCTTGCTGTGCACTTTTGGCTCCCTTTTTGTCACTGTGCCATTCTAGGCTCTCGTTTTCCTTGCGTGCCCAGTTTTTTTTTCTCCTGTTTTTCTCTATGTCTTTTCCCTTGGGGGTCCCGTTTTTTTTCGGTGTCTTTTTGCTGTCCCGTTTTTCTCTCTGCCTTTTTTGGCTGTTTTGTTTTTCCCCTGTGCCCTTTTTTGGATTTCTCTTTTTTTTTTTGGGATTTTTTGGCTCTCCTCTTTTGGGCTCTGTTTCCCTTTTTTGGGTTGGTGTTCCTCTCTGGCCCATATTTGACTCTCCTCTTTTTCCCTAAGCCCTTTTTGTCTCTTCTGTTTCTCTCTGGCAATTTTCCCCTTTCCCCTTTTTTCACTGTGGTTTTCAAGGTTTTCTTCTTCCCCCTGTGCCCCTTTTTGTCTTCCTGCTTTTCTCGGTGTCTTCCTTTGGTGTCCTGTTTTTCCTGTGGGATTTTTTGCTCTCCCGTTTTGCTCTCTGCCTCCTTTATTCTTCGTTTTTTTGCTGTCACTTTCTGGCTTTCCCTTTTTTCAGTGTTTTTTTTAGGCTCTAATTTCTTCTGTGTCCCGTTTAGCCCTTTTCCCGTTTTTCTCTGTGTCTTCCTTGGGTGTCTTGTTTTTTTCTGTGTCTTTTTTTCTGTCCCCGTTTTGCTTCTCCTTTTTGGCTCTTCGTTTCTTCTATGCCCTTTTTTGGATTTTCCTTTTTTTTCTCTGTGCATTTTCTGGCTCCCTCTTGGTCCTGTCCTTTCTAGGCTCTGGGGTTCCTCTCTGGCCCAATTTGCCTCCCCTTTTTCCCCAAAAACTTTTAGTTCTTTGTTTCTCTTTGTGCAAATTTTTGCCCCCCTCTTTTCACTGTGCTTTTCAAAAGGTTTTCTTCTTCCTCTCTGTCCCTTTTTGTCTCTCCTCTTTTTTTGGTGTTTTCCTTGGTGTCCTGTTCTTGTTGGCTTTTTTCTCTTCTCTTTTTCACTCTGCCCCTTTCCCTTTTGTCTCCTTTTTCCCCCCTGTGCACTTTTTTTTCCTCCTGTTGCTTCTGTGACTTTTTTGTCTTCTTTTTGTCTCTCTGCTTTTTTTGTGTCTCCCCTGTTCCCTGTGCACTTTTTTGGCCCCTCCTTTTTGTCCGTTCCTTTTTAGGCTTCATCTTCCTCTCTGTCCCATTTTGGCCCCTCCGTTTTTTCTGTGTCTTCCTTGGATGTCCGTTGTTTCAGTGGCTTTTTTGGGGTTTTCCTGTTTTCCTCTCTGCTCCTTTATCTCTTTTGTTTCTTTCTGTGCACTTTCTGGCTTTCCTATTTTTTTTAGGTTTTTCCAGGCTCTCATATTTCTCTTTTGTCCCTTTAGCCTCTCCGTTTTTCTCTGTGTTTCCCTTGGGTGTCCTTTTTTCTCTGTGTCTTTTTTCTGTCCCGTTTTTCTCTCTGCCTTCTTTGGGTCTTTTTTTTTCTCTATGCCTTCTTTTGGGTATTCTCTTTTTTTTTTCTGTGCATTTTTGGCTCTCCCCTTGCTCTGTTCCTTTCTAGGCTCGGTGTTTCCTCTCTGTCCTATTTGTCTCCTCTTTTTCCTAAGAAGTTTTGTTCTCTTTTTCTCTTGTGCAATTTCTGCCTCTCCCCTTTTTTTACTGTGCTTTTCAAGGTTTTCTTCTTCCTCTCTGTGCCCCTTTTTTTTTCCTCTTGCTTTTTTCTGTGCCTTTCTGCCTCTCCTTTTGTCACTGTGACTTTTGGTTTTTCGTATTTCTTTGTGACGTTTTTGTCTCTCTGTTATCATGTGCCTTTCCTTGGATGTCCGTTATTTCGGTGGCTTTTTTGGCTCTCCTTTTTTGTCTCGCCTCCCTTTTTTCCCCTTTGTTTCTCTCTGTGCAATTTCTGCCCCTCTTCTTTTTCACTGTGCTTTTCAAAGGGTTTCTTTTTTCCCCTCTGTGCCCCCTTTTGTCTCTCCTGCTTTTCTCGGTGTTTTCCTTGGGTTCCTGTTTTCCTCTTGGGTTTTTGCTCTTTTTTTTGCACTCTGCCCTTCCTTGTGTCTCCTTTTTCCCCCTGTGCAATTTTTTTTTTTTCCCGTTCTCTCTGTGACTTTTATTCTCTCTGCTCTTTTGTGTCTCCTGCTGTTCTCTGTGCACTTTCTGGCTTCATTTTTGTCTCTGTTCCTTTTAGGCTCTCATCTTCCTCCTGTCCATTTTGGCCCTTCCCGTTTTTCCTGTGTTTCCCTTTGGGTGCCTTATTTCGGTGGCTTTTTTGGGCCCCCCTGTTTTTCTCTTGCCCCCTTTATTCTTTGTTTTTTGCTGTGACTTTTTGGCTCCCTTTTAGTCAGTGCCTTTTTAGGCTTGTCTTCCTTGCTGTGCCCCGTTTTACTTCTCCCGTTTTTTTCTATGTCTTCCCTTTGGGTGTCTGTTTTTTCGGGTCTTTTTGCTGTCCTGTTTTGCTCTCTGCCTTTTTGGGTTTTTTTGTTTCTCCCCTCGGGGGCCTTTTTTGATATTCTCTTTTTTTCTCTTTTTCTTTTTTTTGGGTTCCTCTTGTTTTTTGTTTCCCTTTTTGGCCTGGGGTTCCCCTCTTTTGGGCCCCCTTTGACTCCCTCTTTTTTTCCCCCCCACAGTTTTGGGGTTTTCTTTTTTTTCTCTCTGTGCAATTTTTGCCCCTCCCTTTTTCACTGTGTTTTTAAGGGGTTTCTTCTTCCTCCCCTGGGGGCCCCCCTTTTTTTCTCTTTTGCTTTTTTTTGTTCACTTTCTCTCTCCCCTTTTTTTTCCCGTGACTTTTGAGTCTCTGTATTCCCTTTTTGATCGTTTTTGTTCTCCTGTTACTCCCCGGGCCTTCCTTGGATGTCCTTTATTCCGGTGGCTTTTTTTGGTCTCCTGTTTTTTTTCTTGCCCCCCTTTTTCTCTTTTGTTTTTCTTGGCAATTTCGCCTCTTTCTTTTCACTGTCTTTTCCCAAGGTTTTTTTTCTTCCCCCGGCCCCTTTTTTTTTCTCCCTGCTTTTTTTTGGGTTTTTTTTGGGGGGGCCGGGTTTTCCTTGTGGGTTTTTTGCTCTTTGTTTTCACTCGCCTTCCTTGGTCTCCTTTTTTTCCCCCGTGCAAAATTTTTTTTTCCCCCTGTTTCCCCCCTGTGACTTTTTTTTTGTTTTTCCCCTGTTTTTTTTTTGTCTCCTGCTGTTCTCTGGCACTTTCTGGCTCTATTTTTTGTCTCGTTCCTTTCTAGGCTTAATTTTTCCCCTCGTCCCTTTTTTGGGCCCCCCCTTTTTTTTTGGCTTCCCCTTTTTTTTTTCCCGTTATTTCGGTGGCTTTTTTTTGGGGGCCCCGTTTTTCTCTCTGCCTTTCCTTTTTCTCTTTTTGTTTCTTGCTTGACTTTTTGGGGGTCCCCTTTTTTTTAATGTGCCATTCTAGGCCCCTCGCTTCCCCTTTTGTCCCAGTTTTACGTTTCCCCGTTTTTTTCCCCCGTCCCTTGGGGTCCCTTTTTCTCGGGGTTTTTTGCTGTCCTGTTTTTTTCTCTTTCCTTCTTTGGTGTTCTGTTTCCTCTGTGCCTTCTTTGGATTTTTTTCTTTTTTTTTTTTCTTGGATTTTTTGGGTCCCCTCTTGGGCTCTGGCCCTTTTTGGCCCCTTTTGGGTTCCTCTCTTGCCCCTATTTATCCCTCTTTTTTCCCCCAACCATTTTTGTCTCTTTTGTTTCTTTCTGTCCCAAATTTTTGCCCTTCCCCCTTTTTTCACCGTTGGGTTTTTAAAAGGGTTTTCTTTTTCCTCTCGTTTCCCCTTTTTTTCTCTCCTCTTTTTTCGGGTCTTTTCCTTTGGGGGGGCCTGTTTAAATTTTTGTTGGGATTGTTTCTCCCTGTTTTTCTTCTGCCTCCTTTATCTCTTTTTTTTTCTTGGGCATTTTTGGCTTTCCCTTTTTTTTAGTGTTTTTTTTTAGGCTCTCATATTTTTCTCTTGTCCATTTAGCCTCTCCTGTTTTTCTCTTGTCTTTCCCCTTTGGGGGTCTTTTTTTTCCTGTTCTTTTTGCTGTCCGTTTTGCTCCCCTGCCTTTTTTGGGCCCCTACCCTTTTTTTTTCCACCCCCCCCTTTTTTAATTCCCTTTCCCCTTTTTTTCCCTTTTTTCTTTTTTTTTTTTTCTCTGTGCAAATTTTTTTGGTCTCCTCTTTTCCTGTTTCCTTTTTTTAAAGGCTCTTTTCCTCTCTGTGCCCTTTTTTTCCCCTTTTTCCTTTTTTTTCCCTTTTTTTTCCCTTTTTTTTCCTTCCCTTCCTTTTTCCCTTTTTTCTGTGCCCTTTTTTTTTTTGCCTTCTTTTTTTCCCCTTTTTTTTCCTTTTTTGGCTTTTCAAGGTTCCTTTTTTTTTCCTTTTTTTCCCCCTCTCTGTTTTTCCCCCTTTTTTTCTTTTTTTCCCTTTTTCCTTTTTCTCTGGTTTTTTTCCCCTTCTGCCCCTTTTTTCCTTTTTTTTTCACCCGGTTTATTTTTTTTTGGGTTTTTTGGAATTTTTTTTCTTGGTTTTTTTTGTTTTTTTGTTCTTCCTTTTTCCTTTTTTTCTTTTTTCCCGTTTTTCCTTCCCTTTTGGTTTTTCCCGTTTCTTCGGTTTTTTTTCTTTTTTTTATTTTTTGGGTCTCCCCGGTTTCCCTTTTTTTGTTTTTCTTTCCCCTCCCTTTTTTAACCTTTTTTTTTTGTTTCTCTCTGTGCAATTTTGCCTCTCCCCCCTTTTTCACTGGGTTTTTAAAAAGGGGGTTTTTTCTTCCTCTCTGTGCCCCCTTTTTTTTTCCTGCTTTTCTCGGGTCTTTCCCCTTTTTTTTTTCCTGTTTTTCTCTGGGGATTGTTTCTCTCCTGTTTTTTCTCTCTTCCCCCCTTTTTCTCTTCTGTTTCTTTGTGCACTTTTGGCTTTCCCTTTTTTCAGTGTTTTTTTTAGGCTCTATATTTTCTCTTGTTTTCCGTTTTTTGCCCCTCCTGTTTTTTCTCTTTGGCTTCCTTGGGGGTCCCCTTTTTTTTTTTGTTCTTTTTGCTGTCCGTTTTGCTCTTGCCTTTTTTGGTCCCTTTTGTTTCTTCTATGCCTTCCCTTTTGGTTTTCCCCTTTTTTTTTTTCTGTGCATTTTTTTGGGTTCCTCTTGGGGTTTTTTTTTTTTCTAGGCTCTGGGTTTTTCCCCTCTTGCCCCAAAATTTTACTCTCCCCCTTTTTCCCCAAACATTTTTCCCCTTTTTTTCTCTCCGGCAAAAATTTTGCCTTTTCCCTTTTTTACTGGGGCTTTTTAAGGTTTCTTTTTCCCCCTTGTGCCCCTTTTTTTCTCTCCCCTTTTTTCGGTGTTTTTTCCCTTTTCCCTTTTTTTGGCTTTTTTCTCTTTTGTTTTGATCGTTTTTTGTTCCCTTTTTTCCCCCTTTGCCTTTTTTTCCTTTTCTTTTCTTTTTTTGCTCTTTTTTGTCTCTTTTTCCCCCCTTTTTTTTTTCCTTTTTCTCTGTGCATTTTGGGTCTCCCTTTTTCACTGGGGTTTTTTTGGGTTCTTTTTTCCCCCTCTGTCCCATTTTTCCCCCTCCTTTCCTTGTTTTCCTTGGATGCCCCGTTATTCTCGGGGGGGTTTTTTGGGCTCCTGTTTTTCCCCTTTCCTCCTTTTTCTCTTCTGTTTTTTTGGGGGACTTTCGGGGTTCCTTTTTTCATGTTTTTTTGGGTCTCTTTTCCTTTGGCCCCCCCTTTTTCTTTTCCTTTTTTTTTCTGTGTCTTTTCCTTTGGGGGTCCTGTTTTTTTTTGTTTCTTTTTGTGTCCCGTTTTTTTTCTCCCGCCTTCTTTGGGTCTTTTGTTTCTCTTTCCTTCTTTTATATTCCCTTTTTTTTCTGTGGGATTTTTTGGCTTCCTCTTGGGGGTTTTTCCCCTTTTAGGGGGTGGTGTTCCCTCTGTGCCCATATTTGAACCCCCTCCTTTTTTTTCCCCAAGACAAATTTTGTCTCTTCTGTTTTTCTCTGTGCAAAATTTTGCCCCCCTTTTCCCCTTTTTCACTGTGCTTTTCAAGGTTTTTCTTTTCCCCTCTGTCCCCCCTTTTTTTTCTTTTCTTTGCTTTTTTTCTGTGCACTTTTCTTCTCTCCCTTTTTGGGCACTGTGACTTTTTATCTTGTATTCCTCTTTTTGATGTTTTTGCTCTCCCGTTACTCCAAATGTGCCTTCCCCCTTGGGGGGGCCTGTTATTCCGGGGGGTTTTTTTTTGGGGGTCCTGTTTTTTTTCTTGCCTCCTTTTTTCTTTCTGTTTCTCTCCCGTGCAATTTTGCTTTTCCCCCTTTTCACTGTGCTTTCAAGGGGTTTTTTTTTTCCCCTTTTTGCCCCCCTTTTTTTCCTCCGCTTTTCTCGGTGTTTTTTCCCTTTGGGGTCCCCTTTTTTCCCTGTGGCTTTTTTTCTCTTCTGTTTGCACTCTGCCTTCCTTGTGTCCCTTTTTCCCCCTGGGCCCTTTTTTTTTCCCCCTTTTTCCTTTTTTGAAATTTTTTGTCTCTCTTGTTTGTTCTTGTTTTTTCTTTGTTTCCCCCCGGGTTTTCTGTGCACTTTTTGGGGGTATTTTTGTCTCTGTTTTCCCTTTTTAGGCTCTCATCTTCCTCTCTGTCCCATTTTTTGGGCCCTCCCGTTTTTTTTCTGGTCTTCCTTGGATGTCCTTTTTTTCTTTGGGGGGGTTTTTTTGGCTCTCCTGTTTTTTTTTCTCCCCCCTTTATCTTTCTGTTTTTTGCTGTGGGACTTTTGGTCTCCTTTTAGTCCTGTGCCATTCAAGGGGGTGTCTTCCCCTTTTGTGCCCCGTTTTAGTTCCTGTTTTTCTCTATGTCTTTTCCCTTTGGGGGCCCGTTTTTTCCCGGGGTCTTTTTGCTGTCCTGTTTTGCCCCCTGCCTTTTTGGTGTTCTGTTTCTCTCTTGCCTTCTTTGGATTTTTCTTTTTTTTCTCTGT
Source organism: Sitta carolinensis (assembly GCA_032173965.1). Classification (NCBI taxonomy): domain Eukaryota; kingdom Metazoa; phylum Chordata; class Aves; order Passeriformes; family Sittidae; genus Sitta; species Sitta carolinensis. Next base: position 12,701 of record JAVUNC010000103.1, read on the forward strand.
GGATTTTTTTGGCTCTCCTCTTGGGGGCTGTTCCTTTCTAGGTCTGGTGTTCCCTTTTGTGCCCCTATTTGACTCCCCTCTTTTTTTCCCTAACCAAATTTTTTGGTTTTTTCGTTTCTCCCCTGTGAAAAATTTTTGCCTCTCCTCTTCTTCAAATGTGGTTTTCCCAAGGGTTTCCTTTTCCTCTTGCCCCCTTTTTTTTTCTCTCCTGCTTTTCTTTTTGGGGTCTTCCTTTTGGGTGTCCTGTTTTTCCCCTGTGGCTTTTTTTGCTCCCCTGTTTTTTTCTCTGCCCCTTTTTCTTTTTTGTTTCTTGCTGTGCCTTTTGGGGTTTTTCCCCTTTTTTTTAGTGTTTTTTTTGGTCTCTATTTCTCTCTGTTCCCCCTTTTTCCCCTTTTCCCCCTTTTTTTTCCCTTTTGTTTTCCCTTTGGGGGTCTTTTTTTTTTTTCTTTTTTTTTTGGGTGTCCTGTTTTGCTCTCTCTTCTTTTTGGGTTTCGTTTCCCCTCTATGCCTTCTTTTTGGGTTTTCTCTTTTTTTTTTCTGGCTTTTTTTTCTCTCCTCTTGGTCTTGTTCCTTTTTCTAGGTTGGTGTTCCCTCTGTCCCCCTTTTGACTCCCCCTTTTTTTTTTTAAGACATTTTAGTCTCTTCTGTTTCTCTTGGCAATTTCGCCCTTCCTCTTTTCACTGTGCTTTTCCGGGGTTTCTTTTTTTCCCTCTTTTCCCCCCTTTTTTTTCTCTCCTGCTTTTCTCGGTTTTTCCTTGGTTTTCCTTTTTTCGTGTGGTTTTTTTTTTTTGGTTTTTTACTCGCCTTCCTTGTGTTCCTTTTTCCCCCCTGTGCACAAATTTTTTTTCCCCCGTTGCTCTCTGGGGACTTTTTTTCTCTTTTTTTTTCTCCCCTGCTCCCTTTTTTTGCCCCCCGCTGTTTTTCCCCTCATTTTTTGGCTCTCCTTTTTGTAATTTTCCCCTTTTAGGACTCATCTTCCTCTCTGCCCCTTTTGGGGCCCTCCAGTTTTTCCTGTTCTTCCCTTTGGTGCCTGTTGTTCTCTGGCTTTTTTTTTTGGGTTTCCGTTTTTCTCTGCCCTCCTTTATTCTTCTTTTCTTTTCTGTGGGGCTTTCTGGTTTTCCCCCCTTTTTTTTAGTGTTTTCCAGGCTCTCATATTTTTTTTCTGTGTCCTTTGCCTCTCCTGTTTTTTCCTTTTTTTCCTTGGGTGCCGTTTTTCTCTGTGTTTTTTGCTGCCCCTGTTTTGTCTTGCCTTTTTTGGCTCTTTTTTTCTTTATGGGCCCTTTTTTGGATTTCTCTTTTTTTCTCTTCTTTTTCTGGCTCTCCTTTTGGGGTTTTTGTTCCTTTCTAGGCTCTGGTTTTTCCCCTCGGGGGCCCATTTTTTATTTCCCCCTTTTTCCCCAAGACAGTTTTGTCCCCTTCTTTTTTCTTCTGTGCAATTTTCCCCCTCCTTTTTTTAAGTGGGTTTTAAAGGGGTTTCCCTTTTTCCTCTCGTGCCCCTTTTTTTCTCTCTTGCTTTTTCTTGTGCACTTTCTGCCTTTTTTTTGTCACTGTGACTTTTGAGTTTTTGTTTTCCCCCTTTGTGAAATTTTTTTCTCTCCTTTTTCTCCGTCCCTTTCCCCTTTGGGTGTCCTGTTATTCTCGGGGGTTTTTTTGGGGTCCCCTGTTTTTGTCTCTCCCTTTTCCCTTTTTCTTTTTTGTTTCTCTCTGTGCAATTTCTGCCTCTCTTCTTTTTCCTGTGCTTTTAAGGGGTTTTCTTTTCCCTCTGTGCCCCTTTTTTTTTCTTCCTGCTTTTCTGGGTTTTTTTTCCCCTTTGGGGGTCCTGTTTTTCCTCGTTTCTTTTTGTCTTTGTTTTGCACTTTGTTCCCCTTTTGGGTTTCCCTTTTTTCCCCCTTTGGGCCCCTTTTTTTTTTCCTGTTGCCTCTGTGATTTTATGCCCTTTTTTGTCTTTTTGTGCCCCCGTTTTCCTGTGCACTTTTTTTTGGGGCCCCAATTTTTTTTTTTCTGTTTCCCTTTTTTGGTTAAATTTTCTCTGCCCATTTTGGCCTCTCCAGTTTTTTTTCTGTGTCCCTTTTGGGGTGTCCGTTACTGGGGGTTTTTTTTGGGTCTCCTGTTTTTTCCCTTTCCTCCTTTATTTTTCTTTTCTTCTGGCACTTTTGGCTCTCCTTTTAGCCCCCTGTGCCTTTTGGGGTCTGTTTTCCTTGCTTGTGCCCCCGTTTTACTTTTCCTGTTTTTCCCCTTTTGTTTCCTTTGGGGTCCTGTTTTTCCCCCGGTTTTTTTTTCTGTCCTGTTTTGGGTCTTGGTTTTTTTGGTCTTCTGTTTCCCCTTGGCCTTCTTTGGATTTCCTTTTTTTTTTGTGGATTTTCTTGGGTCTCCTCTTGGTCTCTTTTCCCCTTTTTAGTTTGGGTTTTCCCCCTCTGTGCCCCCTATTTTACTCTCCCCCTTTTTTTCCCCCCAAGCCATTTTTTCTTTCTTTTTTCTCTCTGTCAATTTTTGCCCCTTTTTCCCCTTTTTTAAATGGGGTTTTTTAAGGTTCTCTTCCCTTTTTCTTTTGGCCCCTTTTTGTCCTCCGTTTTCTCGGTTTTCTTCCCCTTGGGTGCCCCGTTATTCCTGTGCATTGTTTGGGTCCCGTTTTGTTTCCCCCGCCCCCTTTTTTCTCTTCTGTTTTCCCCTTTCCCGTGCACTTTCTGGTTTTCCCTTTTTTTTTAGTTTTTTTTTGGCTCTCAATTTTCTCTGTGTCCAGTTTACCCCCCCCTGTTTTTTCTGTGTCTTTTCCCTTGGGGGGTCTTGTTTTTTCTGTGTCTTTTTGTGTCCTGTTTTTTTCCCCCCTTCTTTTTGGGTCTTCTGTTTTCCCTATGTTCTTTTTGGGTTTTCTCTTTTTTTTCTTTTATTTTCGGCTCTCCCCTTTTTGGGCTCTGTTCCTTTCTAAAGGTCTGGTGTCCTTCTGTGCCCCTATTTGCTTTTTTTTTCCCTAAGTCATTTTTGTCTCTTCTGTTTCTCTCGTGAATTTCGCCCTCCCCTTTTTCACTGTGCTTTTAAGGTTTTCTTTTCCTCTCTGTCCCCCCCCCTTTTTGTCCCCTGCTTTTTTTCGGGGTTTTCCCCTTGGGGGTCCTGACTTCTGTGGGCTTTTGTCTTCTTTTGCACTCTCCCTTTTCCCTTTTTCCCCTTTTTCCCCTTTTTCACATTTTTTTTCCTTTTTCTCCCTTTTGCCTTTTTTGTTTCTCTTTTTTTTCCTCTGCTCTTTTTTGTCTTGTGTTCCCTGTGAAATTTGGCTCCCTTTTTGTATTTCCTTTTTGGGGGTTTTCTTTTCCCCTCTGCCCCCCTTTTGGCCTCTCCAATTTTTCTTGTGTTTCCTTGGTGTCCTGTTGTTTAGTGGCTTTTTTGGGTTTTTTCCCCGTTTTTCTTCTCCCCCCTTTATCTTTTCTGTTTTTGCTGTGCATTTTTTGGTTTTTCCCTTTTTTTCCCGGTTTTTTCGGCTCTCAAAAATTTTTTGTGTCCATTTAAAAATTCCGTTTTTTTTCTGTGTCCCTTCCCTTTGGGGGCCCCTTTTTTTTTTCCCCGTGTCTTTTTTCGGGGGTTTTTTTCTTTCTCCTTTTTGGCTCTTTTTTGGGTTTTTCTCTATGTCTTTCCCTTTTTGGATTTTCTCTTTTTTTTCTCTGTGCATTTTTTTGGGGTCTTCTTGGTTTTCCCTTTTTTCCCTTTTTAGGCTTGGTGTTCCTCTCGCCCAATTTTTACTCTCCTATTTTTTTCCCCAACCCGTTTTTGCCCCCCTTTTTTGGTTTTCTCGTGCAATTTCTCCCCCCCCTCTTTTTCACTGTGCTTTTCAAGGTTCTTTTCTTCCTCTCTGTGCCCCCTTTTTTTTTCTCTTTTTTTTTCTCGGGGATTTCTGCCTTTTCCTTTTTTTTCACGGGGTTTTTTTAGTCTCTGTTTTCCCCTTTGTGATCGTTTTTGTCCTCCTGTTACCACTTCCCTTTCCCTTTTGGGTGTCCTGTTATTTGGGGGGTTTTTTTTGGGTCCCCCTGTTTTTGTTTTTGCCCCCCTTTTTTTCTTCTGTTTCTCCCCTGTGCAATTTCTGCCTTCTTCTTTTTCACTGTGTTTTTTTAAGGTTTTTTTCTTCTTCCTTCTGTGCCCCCTTTTTTTTTCCCCCTCCTGCTTTTCTCGGTTTTTTTTCCTTGGGTGTCCTTTTTTTTCGGGGGCTTTTTTTCTCTTCTTTTTTTCCTTTTTCCCTTTCCCTTTTGCCCCTTTTTCCCTCTGTGGGACTTTTTTTTTTTTCTCCGTTTGCTCTCTGTGACTTTATGTCTCTTTGCTCTTTTTGTGTCCCCTGCTGTTCTCTTTTTTTTTTTTTTTGGCTTTTTTTTTTGTCCCCTTTTCCCTTTTTGGGGGTTTTCCATCTTCCTCCTGTCCCATTTTGGCCTTTCTTTTTTCCCCTTTTTTGTGTTTTCCCCCTTGGGGGGGGTTTCCTTTTTTTCCCCTCGGTGGTTTTTTTGGCTCCCCGTTTTTGTCTCTCCCCCCTTTTGGGGGTCTCTACGTCTCCCCCGTGCATTTTGCCTCTCCTTTCTTAAATTTTTGTTTTCAAGGTTCTCCTTCCCCTCTCTGTCCCCCTTTTTTCTCCCCTGCTTTTCTCGGGGTTTCCCTTTGGGTCCCCCTTTTTTCTACATCGGGCTGGGCACTTGATTTGGGACCTTTCTCCAAATTCTTAGGATGACCTAACGGGGGCGTAAAAAAAGGGGGGTAAATTTGGCCCAAAGGCCTGTTTTTTTTTTAAAAAATTTGGGGGGGTAGTTTACAAAGAAGTTTTTTGTAGTTTTTCATGCTCATTCTTTACTATTTTTTCCCCACCCCAATTCAAAAACCTGATGTCCCCTTTGAATTTTAAAGGGGAAACAATTCATAAAACCACAATTTTCCAAGTTATTTAGTTTGTTACCAAAACAAAAATTTTGAACTTCTACCTCCTTTGCCACGCTTTCCCCCAAGCACCCCCATGCAGAAACAAAAGCACCGTCCCCAAAACCCAAAACCCGGGGGGAACCTTTTTTTTTCTACGAAACCCCTTTTTTTTAAACCCCAAACTTAAGTCGAGGAGCCAAACAGCCCCCGTCTTCTAAATTTTTTTTAACCCTGGGGATTTGGCCCCCCCTTTTTTCCCAGGCCCATGGGCGGGGGGGGGGCCCCAAAAATCAGGGTATATTAACCCCACCCTTTTTCACGGGGCCCCTTTCTTCCCTCTTTGGGAATTACAGGGAAAAGCTTTTTTTTTCCTTTTAGTGAGAATTTTTTTTATTTTTATTTTTTCGGGGGTTTTTTTTAAATTTTCTTTGGCTTTTAAAAACAAGGAGGTTTAAAAAACCCTAAAAAAAATTTTATATTTAACAGTGAGTATTTCTTTTGTTTTTTGGGGTTTTCACATTCAAGATTTTAAGGTGTTTTCAAACTTCGGGGTTTTTTTTTTTTTTTTCCCAGTTTCCCGGGGGCATAAATGGGTTTTTTTTTGGGGTTGGGAAAATGGTGTCAGGATTAAATTTCTAATGGGGAATTTGGCATGGGGAAAGGGAAGGGAGGGGGGGGAAGGTCCCGGGGAAAGCAATCCCAGGAGGGCGGTGTGGGGTTTTAAAAGGGAAACCCGCAAGAAGCAGCACCCCATTTGCAATTTCCCAAAGGGGCATTTCAAAAGCATATAGGTGAAATTCGAAACTTTCAAACGTGGAAAGCATATTACCTCATTCAAAAAACCCCCAATCCCCAAACCCGTGACTGCCCCCGGGTTTACTTTCTGTGGGATTTCCAAAGCACACTAAATTCTGCAAAAAACCCCCTTTTCCTTTTCTTTTTAAAGGTCCCAAATCGGGGGGCCTTTAGCAATGGCCAAGGAATGAGGGAGTCGGGGAAAGGTGGAGGTGCGGGGGGTCTATTCCGTTTCGCCACCCCTACATCCCTTCCCATTTTCCCTTTTAAGCCAGGTGCCCCCGGGGGGGGTGAGGATGGAGTCTTTCCCCCTGAACTTTTCTTTAGATGGTGGTGGGCAGATTGCGGGGGTTTGGTAAGAGTGCTAAGATCCACATTGATGTTCACTTTTTTCTTGTAGGACTGGGAAAAAGGGGAGCCCAGCAAAGGTCAGTTTTCCAGAGGCATGGAAACCCCTTCTTTTTCCCCCGAGGCAAAATTACATCTGGAGAAAAGGCAGGGCTCCCCCCCACAGAGGAGAAAAAAGGGGGGTGCGGGGCCCGGGGTCCCTGGGGGGTTTTTTTTAACTCAGCTTTGGAGAGGGGGGGGTTTTCCCCCAGGAAGCCCCCTTTTTGGGGCTATTAAAAAGGGCCAGTCTCAGTTGATGGTTAAAATCATGGCAGAGATTTTCCACCGGGGGGGAAGGGGTTCCCCCGAAAAGGCATCACCGTTTGCCTTTTTTGGGGGAAATTAAAGGGCCCCCCTTTTGTTTAAGCTTTTTTCTTTGTCTTTTTTTTACTTAAGAAGGCTGGTGTGGGAGAAAGTGGGGAGCAGTTGTCACTGCTCAGGTCTCCATTTTCTGTGCACTGTGGATCCCTGTTGTTTTTTTCCGTGTTTTGGGGATCCAAAGGTTTTAAACCGAGAAAACCCCCCCCCGCTGTCTATAGACACATTTCACTTTTCCGTGGGCCCTCGGGAAAAATACGCAGGACTCTGAGAAAATGGGGGCTTGACCAGGGGGGGAGGGGAAAGGGGGGGGGTTTGGGGGAAACCCTGGGGGGGGGTTTTTTGGGCTCATGTGGAGTTTGGGGGGTTTTTTTCCAGGAACCCCTTTAAAGGGTACTTTTAAAAGGGGAAGTCTCCCTTTTGAGAAAAAAGTGAGGTACACGGGGAGAGCGTTCCGGTGGGGTGGGGGTCCTTGTCTATTGTGTTTTCCCCTGTTTTTGTCCTTTTCCCTGTCCCCGGTGTCTGGATGCTTTTTTCCCCCGGGGCTGTTCCCCCGCTGCAAAGCCCGGGGGGGGGGGGTAGGGAAAAAGAAGCCCCCCCGGGGTTGGAATGCATGATGCTGGGTGTAGTTAAAACTAGATTTGGGATCTGTAGATGGACAGCGGGGTTTTTGGGGTGTTAAGCGTGCGGCGCTTTTTTTGTTTTTTTTTTTTGCTTTTTTTTCGATGAGATGGATTAGATCTAGGGGAAGACCTCCACCTGGGGAGGGGTTTTTCCCCCTTTAGAAGGTCATCCCCCGTTTGTTTTTTTGGGGGGAAAAAGTCAAGGCCCCTTTTTGTTACAGCTTCTTTTTGCCTTTCTTTTGGTATGAAGGTGGATCTATGTGGACAAAGTGAGGGCAGTTGTCACTGCTCAGGTCCATTTTGGTGCAAACATGACATCTCCCTTTTTTTGTTTCCCCTTTTTTTAAACACTCTGCCGGTGTTAACAGGGGAAAAACCCTTTTCCCCCCTTCCTATAGACAAAGGTTTTTACTTTTTTTTTATGGGCCCCCTGGAAGTCCTGCAGGACTCTGAGATGAAGGCATTTAAATAACCTTTTCCCATTGAAGATCGCATCCGGGGAGCCTTTAGCATCGAGCCGAGGATTTGGCGGCGAGGCGGAGTTAGGGGGATGTGCCGGGGCGCACAGTAGCGTCAGCAATGCCCAATCACCTCCTCTCCTCTGAAAGGCCGGCACCCTCTGCAGGAACGGCCTCAGACCCCTAATGTGACCGAAAGCGTGTTGCCACGAGGTCCATGGCCTTCTCGTGAGATGGTGATAGCAGACTGCTGAAGTATCCTAACTGCTCTAAACCTGCACTGATGTAGACTTTGTATCTTGTAGCTGACTGATAGACTGGAGTCCAGTGAAGTCAGGATTTCCCAGACAGTCAAGCGCGGCCCTCTTTCCACTCGAGCAGCTTGGCATCTGATAGATAAGATGAGGGCTCTGACACAGGAGGGATGGAAGGATGCCGGGTGTGAACTTCTCCTGGGAGGGATTTTGAGTCCAGCATTGGAGATGGGCTATAGTTTCCATGAAGCAGCCCCTTTAGGCTAATTTAATTGGGCCAGTTCGGTTTTTGATCACAATTACTGAGGTGCCAGGAGGCAGAGCAGTTCCGAGTGGGTGTGGTGTCACTTGTCTATTTTGCCTGCTCCGTGTCCTTGTGCATCTCCTGTCATTTCTCCTTTGGCCTTAGCTCTTCAGCGTCCTTAACAGAAACTTCCAGCATTCTACTCAGCATCTCGGCGTTCTTCGCCCATAGACTTCTCGGAGCGTTCAACTTTTGCAAGTCCTGGAGTAAAATCATTCCCACAGGCATCGTTTTCCCTCCAGGATCTTCCAGCCTCATCTGCTTACAGTTATCCTCATACTCGTCCATCCTAGTCTTGCATACGCCGAGTCCTCGCAGTCATTTCATCTCCCCGAGACCGTCTCTTTATCCCTCAGTTCGTCCTGATTCGTGTCACCGGTGTCTGCATAGCATTTTGTCCCGGAGCTGCTCTGCCCTTGCTGCATCGTCCGGTGTAGGCGAAATTAAAGTCCCAGGGGACTTGGATTGCAAATGCAGGGTGTATTTTTGGATTCTAGATGGCATCTGAAGATGTACAGCAGGAGTCTGGAGCTGTTAAGACGATGCTGCACGCATTTGACTCTGTTCTGCATTTTTTTCAGATGCAGATGGATTAGATCTGCCCCGAGCAGACTTACATCTGAGAGATAAGTGCAAGGGCTTGACCCCACAGAGGAGATAGAAAAGGGCGGGACTTCCCTGGGCGGGAATTTAACTCAGCTTTGGATATGGTGTGTCACAGGAAGCAAGCCCCTTTAAGGACTACTTAAAGTGCCCAGTCCTCAGTTGATGATTAGATCTATGGCAGAGACCCTCCAACCTGGGAGAAGGGGGTTCCCCTTAGAAGACAGTCACCGTTGCCTTTTTAGGGAAGTAGTCAAGGCCCCTTATGTTTTTACAGCATTCTTCTGTTGTCTTTACTTTTACACTAAGAAGGCTGATTGAAAGTGGAGAAAGTGAGGAGCAGGTTGTCACTGCTCATGTCTCCATTTCTAGTGCAGCCTTGAGCATCTCCCTGTTGTTTGTTTCCCCGTTTTTATGCACCTCCAAAGGTGTAACACCGAGACCAACCCTCCCCTCCCCAGCTGTCTATAGACACATTTCACTTTCCCTCATGTGGCCCTCTGGAATTACTGCAGGACTCTGAGATAAGTGGGAGGGCTCTGACACAGGAGGGAAGGAAGGATGCCGGGTGGGACACCATGGAGGTGTTTTTGGGACTCCAGCATGTGAAGATTGGGGTAGATTCCAGAGTCCCCTTAGGCTACTTAAAGGGCAAGTCTCAGTTTTTGAGCAAAATGCTGATTTACACATGGCAGAGTCGGTTCCCGGTGGGTGTGGTGGTCACTTGTCTATTGTGCAGTCCGTGTTATTCGTCCATGTTCCTGTGTCACCACGTGTCTGCATGCATTTGTCCCCGGAGGCCGGAGGCTGCTCTTGCCCTGCTGCATCGTCCGGTGTAGCGTAATAGAAGTCCCAGGGCTTGGAATGCATAATGCTGGGTGTATTTGGATTCTAGATGGCATCTGTAGATGGAACAGCAGGTGTCTGGAGCTGTTAAAGCGATGCTGCAGCATTTTGACTTCTGTTCTGCTTTTTTCAGAATGCAGATGTATTATGAACTGATGCAGAGACCTCCATCCTGGTGAAGGGATCCCCTGATAAGGTCAGTCACCGTTTGCCTTTTTTTAGGGGAATGAACAAGGCTCCTTTATGTTACAGCATTCTTCTTTGTCCTTTTACTTTTAGGTATGAAGGCTTGATCTATTGTACAAGTGTGAAGGGGAAAAAGGCAGTTGTCACTGCTCACGTCTCCCATTTCTGGTCAAGCTGTGAGCAATCTCCTGTTGTTTGTTTCCTTGTTTCAGGCACTCTGCCGGTGTAACTCGAGACAACCCTTCCCAGGTGTCCTATAGAACAGGTTTCACTTTTCTCATGGGCCCCTCCAGGAAGTCCTGCAGGACTCTGAGATGAAGCTTTTTATTAACCTTTTCCCATTTGTAGATGGCCATCCGTGAGCCTTTAGCATCTGCCGAGGATTTTGCGGCGAGGCGGGGAGTTATGGGGGAGTGCCAGGGGCGCACAGTAGCGTCATCAATGCCCACATCAAACCTCCTCTCCTCTGAAGCCTCGAGCACCCTCTGCGAGGACGGCCTCAGACCCCTAATTTGACCCGAAGCGTGTTGCCCGAAAGTCCCAGGTCCTTCCTCGTGAGGAAGGTGATAGCAGACTTGCTGGGATGTATCCTAACTGCCGCTAAGAATCCTGCACTTGATGATTGTACTTTGTTTCTTGTAGTCTGACTGAGAGACCGGAGTCACAGTGAAGGCAGGGGATTTCCCATACAGCAATGCGTCCCTCTTTCCACTCGAGGCCAGATTGGGCATCTGAGAGATGACATTGGAGGGCTCGACACAAAAAAGTAGGGGATGGAAGATGCCGTGTGGGACTTCCTGGGAGGGATGTTTTTGAGTCCGCTTTGGAGATGGGCATTGTTTTCAGGAAGCAGCACCTTTAAGGCTATTAATATGGCCAGTCTCGGTTTTTGATCCAATACTAGGTCGAGGCAGAGCAGGTTCCGGTGGGTGTGGTGACACTTGTCTATTCGTGCTCCGTGTCCATTGTGCATCTCCTGTCATTTTCACCTTTGCCTTAGCCTCTTTCATCGTCCTTATCAAAACTCCAGGCAAATCTTCTCAGCATCTCGTCGTTCTTTATCGGCCATAAGACTTCTCGGGCGTTCACCTTTGCAAGTCCTGTATTCAATCATTCCACAGGCATCGTTTTCCTCCAGGATTCTTCCACAGCCTCATCTGCTTACAGTTAGTCTCCATCTCGTCAATCCTAGACTTGCATACGCCGATCCCGCAGGTCATTCATCTCCCCGAACCGTACTTCTTTGACTTATCCCTCGTTCGACCTGTCCGTTCAAACCGGTGTCTCATGCAATTTCCCGTAGCTGCTTGCCCTGCTGCATCGTCCTGGTGTAGGCGTATTAAGAAGTCCCAGGGCATTGGAATGCATAATGCTTGGGTGTAGATTGATTCTATAATGGCATCTGTAGATGGAACATCAGTGTCAGGAGCTGTTAAGCGATGCTGCAGAATTTGACATCTGTCTGCTTTTTTCAGATGCAGATGGATTAGATCATGGCAGAGACCCTCCAACCTGGGTGCAAGGGGATTCCCCTGAGTAAGGTCATTCACCGTTTTTGCCTTTTTTAGGGGAAGTGTCAAGGCTCCTTATGTTACAGCATTCGTCTTTGTCTTACTTTTAGGTATGGAGGCGGATCTATGTTGACAAGTGAGGAGCAGTTGTCCCCCTGCTCAGGTCCTCCATTTCAGGTGCAGCTGTGAGCATCCTCCTGTTGTTTGTTTCCGTGATATCAGGCATCTCTGCCGGTGAAACTCGAGATCCCCTTCCAAGTTGTCCTATAGACAGGTTTCACTTTTCTCATGGGCCCTCTGGAAGTCCTGCTGGACTCTGAGATGAACTTTTACCTTTTCCATTTGAAGATGGCACCGGTATCCTTTAGAACGGCCGAGGATTTGCGGCGAGGCGGGGAGTTAGGGGGGAGTCCGGGGCGCACAGTACGTCAGCAATGCCCCATCAACCTCCTCTCCTCTGAAGTCCGGCACCCTCTGCGAGGACGCACTCAGACCCCTAATGTGACCGAAGTGCGTGTTGTCCCAGGTCAGGGCCTTTCTCGTGAGATGGTGAGTAGCAGACTTTGCTGGTATTAAACCTAACTGCCGCTAAGAATCCTCACAGAAAGTTGACTTTGTTTCTTGTAGCTCACGAGAGACTGGAGTCCAGGAAGTCAGGGCTTTCCCAGACAGCAAGGCGGCCCTCTTTCCACTCGAGGCACTGGCATTCTGAATAAAAGTGAGGCACTGACACAGTAGAGGGATGAAGGAATCCGGGAGGGACTACCTGTGAGGGATTTTTTGAGTCCGCTTTGGAGATGGCATTGTTTCCAGTGAAGCATCCCCTTTAGGCTAATTTAATAGGGCCATTCTCGGTTTTGATCACAATACGGAGGTGCGCAGGCAGAGCATTTCCGGAGGGTGGTGTGGCAACATGTCTATTGGCTGGTCCGTGTCCTTGTGCCTCTCCCTGTCATTTCTCCTTTGCCTTAGCTCTTTCAGCGGTCCTTATAGAAACTTCCATGCCTTCTCTCTAGCATCTAGGCGTTCTTCGTCCGCATAGACTTCTCGGAAAAGCGTTCATATCTTTGCCCGTCCTGGATTAAATCATATCCACAGGCATCGTTTTCCTCCAGGATTCTTTCCAGCCTCAAACTGCTTTACAGTTTAGTCTCATCCGGTCAACTATTCTTGCTCGCCCCGAGTCCTCGCAGTCATTCATCTCCCCAGACCGTTCTTTCCCTGTTCGAAATATCGTACCTGTTCCGTGTCACCGGCTGCATGCATTTGTCCCGGAGCTGCTCTCCCTGCTGCATCGTCCCGGAGTGGTAGGGCGTATTAGAAGTCCCCCAATGGGCTTGGAATGCATAATGCTTGGGTGTAGTTGGATTCTAGATGGCATCTGTAGATAGGACAGCAGGATGATCTGGAAGCTGTTAAGCGATGCTGCAGCATTTTGACTTCTGTCTGCTTTATTTTCAGATGCCGAGGAATAGATCTTATGGCAGGATACCTCCATCCAGGATGAAGGGATCCCCTGAGAAGGTCATCACCGTTGCCCTTATTTAGGGAAGTGTCAAGGCTCCTTATGTTACGCATTCTTCTATCAATTGTCTTACTTTTAGTATGAAGGCCTGGATTCTATGTGGACCAAGGTGAAGGAGCAGTTGGTCCCCTGCTCGAGTCTCCATTTCTGGTGCATGCTGTGAGCATCTCCATTGTTTGTTTCCGTGTTTCAGGCACTCATGCCGGTGTAACTCGGATATACCCTTCCCAGGTGACCTATAGACTGTATACACTTTTCTCATGGCCCTCTGAAGTCCTGCATGACTCTGAGATAAAGCTTTAAACCTTTTCCATTTGAAGATGGGCATCCGGGAGCCTTTAGCATCGGCCGAGGATTTGCGTGCGAGGGCTGGGTAGTTAGGGGGGTGGTGCCGGGCGCACAGTACCGTCAACAATGCCCCATCCCCTCCTCACCTCAGAAGCCCGGGCACCCTCTGCGATGACGCCTCCAGACCCCCTAAAGGAGACCGAAGCGTGTTGCCCGAGTCCCCAGTGCCTTCTCGTGAGATGGTGCTATGCAGACTTGCTGGGAAAGAATCCTAAACTGCCGCTAAGATCCTGCACTGATTTTTGACTTGTTTTCTTGTAGCTCACTGAGAGACTGGAGTCCAGTGAAGGCAGGGATTTCCCAGACAGCAAAAGGCGGCCCTCTATCCACTCTAGGCAGCTTGGCAATCCTGAGAGATAAGTGGAGGGCTCTGACACCAGTGAGGGGATGGAAGGATGCCGGGTGGGAATTCCTGGGAGGGATTTTTGAGTCCGCTTTGTGAGATAGAGCATTGTTTCCAGAAAGCAGCCCCTGTAAGGCTATTTAAAAAAGGCCTTCTCGGTTTTGATCACAATACGGAGGTGCGCAATGCAGAGCAGGTCGGGGGGTGTGGTGTCACTTGTCTAATGTGCTGTCCGTTGTCCTTTGTGTCATCTCCTGTCCATTTTCTCCTTGCCTTAGCTCTTCACGTCCTTCATCAGAACACCAGGCATTCTTCTCAGCATCTCGCGATCTTCGCCCATAGACCTTCTCGGGAAGCTTCATCTTATGCCAGTCTGGATAAATCATTCACAGGCATCGTATTTCCCCTCAGTATTCTTCCAGCCTCATCAGCTTACAGTATAGTCTCACTCGGTCACTAGTCTTGCATCCGCCCGGTCCTCGCAGTCGTTCATATACTCGCCCGAGACCGTTCTTTCCCTCGTTCGTCCTGTTCCCGTGTGCACGGTGGTCCTGCAAGCATTGTCCCGGATCTGCTCTGCCCAGCTCATCGACGGGGTAGGCGTTAATACGAAAGTCCCAGGGCTTGGACTGTCAAATGCAGGTGAAGATAGATTCTAGATGGCATCTGTAGATGGAACAGCAGTGTCTGAGCTGTAGCGATTGCTGCACATTTTCTGACTTCTGTCGCTTTTTTTCAGATGCAGATGGATTAGAATCTATGCAGAACCATCCAATCCTGGTGAAGGGTTCCCCCGAGAAAGGTCCAGTCCACCGATTGCCTTTTTAAGGGGAAGTGTCAAGGCTCCTTATGTTACAGCATTCTTCTTTGTCTTATACTTAGGTATGAAGGCTGTATCTATGTGGACAAGGTGAAGGAGCAGTTGTCCCTGCACATGTCTCCATTTCTGGTGCAGCTTGATCATCTCCTGTTGTTATCGTCATTAATTCCGTGTTTTAAGGCACTCTGCAAACAACTGCCGGTGGTAACTCGGAGATAACCCTTCCCAGGTGTCCTATAGACAGGTTTCACCTTTTTCTCATTGCCCTCTGGAGACCTGCAGACTCTGAGATGAAGCTTTTACCTTTTCCCTTTGAAATGCCATCCGGGGACCAATAGGCATCGTCGGGAGTTAGGGGGAGGTGCCGGGGCCGCACAGTAGCGTACAGCAATCACCACACCTCCTCTCCTCTGAAGCCGGGCACCCACCTGCGAGGACGGCCCCTCTATAGCCCTAACGTGACCGAAAGCGTGTTGCCCGAGTCCAGGGCCTTCTCGTGAGATGGTGAGTAGCATACTTGCTAGGATGTATCCTTAAATGCCGCTAAGAATCTTCACTGATGTTTGACTTTGGATTCATGTACTGACTGAGAGACTGAGGCCCAGTGAATGCAGGGATTTTCCCAGACAAGCGAGGCAGCCCTCTTTCCCTATCCACTCGAGGCAGCTTGGCATCTGAGAGATAAAAAGTGGAGGGGTCTTGACACAGGGAGGGGATGGTAGGAATGCGGGGTGTTGACCTCCCTGGGAGGGATTTTTGAGTCCGCTTTGGAGAATTGGGGTTGTTTCCAGGAAGCAGCCCCCTTTAGGCTATTAAAGGGCAAGTCTAGGTTTGAGCAAAATGCTGAGGTAGACACAGGGCACAGCAGTTCCGGTGGGTGTGGTTCCACATGTCTATTGAGCATTCTCTGTGTTCAGGGCCCATCTCTGATTCGAGTGTATTGGGCCTTACCCCTTCAGTGGATCATCATATTCCAGACAATCATTCCGTTCAGCATCTTGGCAATCTTCCATCCTATACACAGTGTGTGATAGCACTTGAACATTTGACTCGGAAGCTCGGATAGGGCATCGAGCCTCTTAATATCTCTTAGAGGCATCCGATCTGCTGTCTTTGAAGGTCTTGCCTCTTCACTGCTATGGACTAGCTCTTCACTGCAAGGATCCATTATGGCACACCCAGACTTGTAGGAATGCGCAGGCTAGTAAGGAATTCTGACGGTAGACATCCATGCAAACATCCATTGCGAGTCTTTGGAATAAATCCTTCCACATGTCAACTTTTCCTCCAGGATTCTTCCAGCCTCATCTGGCTGACAGTCAGTACTCATCTCGGTCAAACTCGTCCAATGCATTCCGCTGAGTCCTCAGCTGTCATTCATCTCCCCGAGACCGTTGTTTCTCTCGTTAGTCCCTGACCTGTGTCACCGGTGTCCGCATGCATATTGTTCCCGGAGCTCTCTGCCCTGATGCCTAGTGTGGGTGTAGGTCCTAATAGGCTTAGTCCCAGGGCTCGGAATGCATAATGCAGGTGTAGTTGATTCCAGATGAATCTGTAGATTGTAACATGTGTCTGGAGCTGTTAAAGCGATGCTGCAGCATTTTGACTTCTGTTCTGCTATTTTTCAGATGGCAATAATTAAGATCCATGCAGAGCACACCAGTCATGGGTGATGGGGTTCCCCCCAGAGAAGGCCTCTGAAGCAAATGAAGATTTGAGGTGAGCCGGTGCATAGGTAGCAGGGAGCCTCGGGCTTACTCATCAGTAGGCAATAGTCCACATTTTTCTATCATGTTTTCTTAGAACCTAAGGAGGGGCAGATTAGATTGCCATACAGCAGCACTGAAGCAGAATGTCAGAGACCATCTTGAAAGTTCACACGGTGCAGGCGTGTCCTTTTCTATCGAGGATCGGGATATTGTTCCCTCATCTTCCGAAAGCTAAGTGTTGGGACCGGTGGTTGGATAAGGGGATAAACCTTTACTGTCACAGGAGGCCGTATGAAGTTATTACTATAGGAGAGGCTGTAGATGTTTGGGTCCCATATAAAGTAAAAGGCGCGTGGTTTCTCCTCAACCCCCAAACAAAGCCGGGCAGGGGCAAGCTCCGAACCCATCTCCGCGTTCTCAGAGAGCTTCGCGTCGTCGCCCTCCTTCGAGTCATCGCGTATCTTCACATCTCCGAGCGGCCACGTCTTCGTTTCCGGAGCTATCGCCAGCGCACCCGGGAGTCCGTTACCGAAATTTGCCTCCTTTGCCCCGCGACCATCAAACAGACCCCAGAGACCCTAAGGACTTTTTGCAGGCATTCCGGCCCTATCGAGCGGATACCTCGCCGACTGAACCCACGAATTGTTTGTCACAGACAAACAGATTTTCCCCAGAGACACAGCCAGGGGTGCAGGTTTTTGTGTAGTCTGTAATAGAGGAAAGGGACCGTTTCGCTCCAGAACGCACCTTACCCGACACTATCCCCGACCAAAGAGTGAGCGAGGTCTAGAAAGCAAGGGGAGCGACTCGAATTCCTGCCCACTGCACACGCCCAGTTAAAAAGCATCCTCCACACTCGATTTATGAGAGCTCAGTCTCTGGAATTACGTAATCATAATAAGGATCCCCTTAGTGCGAAGCACCACTCCCGTGCGTGCTGCACCTAACCTGTACCAGTGAGCGCCTGCCTCGGTTACATTGTGTTAAACTCTACTGTGTTTACCTGCCTAAGCATTTATAGCATGTAATTTACAGTGTGTGTTAAGTGCAATGGCTTTACATTGGATGTACCCCTATATTGTGTCTAACTGCCTTGGCTTATACCGGATGTACCCAACCTACATGCGTGTACCTGGCCTGGTTTACCTTCCGTGTACTTACATACCGAGCAACGTGTGTTTGCTTACATTGCACGTACCTATACTGTGTGTAAGGTCATTGGATTACATTCCATGTACTTAACAAACACCGTGCATACGTGAGTTTTGCTTAACATTGCACGTACCTATACTGTGTGTAGCTGCCTCTGATTACATTCCAAGTAACTTACAACCTGCATATGTATTTTGCATACAATGCATGTACCTATACTGTGTGAAGTCCTGCTTGGATTACATTTCCATGTACTTACAACCGTGCATATTATGTTTGCTTACATTGCAATGTGCCTATCAGTGTGTATCTTCTTGGATTACATTCCATGAACTTACACACGTCCATATGTATGATTTGCTTTACATCCAAGTACCTATACCTGCGTGTAGCTGCCTTGGATTACATACCAAGTACCAGCATTGTGCGTAAACTTATATTGTGTGCAACTGCCTCAGTTTTACATTGCATATAAACGTATACCGCTCCTACTTGCATCGGCTTACATTGCATGTACCTATACTTGTGCGACTCGTCTCGGTTAACCTTGCGTGTAGCTATACCACCGCTTCTAACCGCATCGCTTACGTCGCACGTACCTACATTGCGCCTTACCCGCCTTTGCTTACGTTGCATGTACTTACTCTGCAGCAGTGGAATCTGGGTTGGCTTACATCGCAAATCCTTATACTGCGTGGTAAACGCCTCGTAATTGCTTAATGCACGTGCCCCGTACCGTGTCCTCACGCTCCGGAGCTTCCCTGCCCCACACACCTAGTCAGGGTATAGGTAGATCAGTTAAAAGACTTAAAAGTTTGAACTTTTTTCTGTGGGGTCTTGGGTAGAAAATTTATCATTTAATATGGGATTCCTCTTATAACTGTCAATAACCCTCATTGACCGCCTCTCATCTCTCCAGGTCCTCGGCGGGATCGCACCCGCGCCGTCACGGACGCTACGGATTTCCCGGCCGCTATCCTCTTCATGCGACGGGGGGACCGGCAGGGCATAAGCTGTGCCAGAAGCATCCTCTTTAGTGTATATTTGTGTATGGATTGCAGTCAGTGTGAAAGAAACTAGTGTGTGACCGAGTGTGAGAAGTGTTTGAGGTAGTCTCTCTGTCGCCTGGTGTCTGCCTGGGACGTTTGTGTGCAGACCAGTTCTAACCTAGATTGCGTGCCTTTTGGCCCTTTCAGTTATCATTCAATTTTAAATTTAGAATAAAAATTCCCCAGCCGGGGTGTTTTTTTTTTTCCTCCCGCTGGGGTTTTTTATCCTCGTCCCCGCCGGTCTGCGAGGCAAAATTCAACGCCTACGTATCGGGCGCGAGACCGTCTAGGTACCGGGGTTTTTGTCCAGGCAGAGGCCGATGTTTCGGGGTCTCCCGGAACCACGTTCCGAGGAGCGGCGCCAGCGCGTACCACAAAGCCGGCGAAGCGGCCGATAGGAGATGGAAGGGTGGTTTTGCGTGCGAGCGTGAGCCGACCTGTTCTAATAACCTTGTTTGCTTGCCCATTTGCCTTTCAGGTTTTTCAATTCAATTTTAATTTAGAATAAAACATTCCCCAGCCGGGGGTTTTTTTTTTTCCCTCCCGGCGTGGGTTTTTTTTTCCTCTATCCCCGGCCGGTCTGCGAGCAACAGTCATCGCCTACGTTCGCAGCGCAACCGTCTAGGGACCGGGTTTTTGTCAGGCAGAGCCGATTTTCGTGGTCTCCCGGAACCACGTTCCCGAGGAGCGGCGCGTGCAGCGAAGGCCAGCGTATTGGCCGATAGGAGAGGGAGGGTGGTTTTGCGTGCGAGCGTGTGCCGACCGTTTCAAACCTTTGTGTGTATCCTTTGCCTATCAGGTTTTTCATTCAATTTTAAATTTAGAATAAAAAGTCCCCACCGGGGTGTTTTTTTTTTTTCCTCCTCGGCTGGGTTTTTTTTTTTCCTCGTTCCCACGGCCGGGATTCTGCGAGGCAACATTCATTGCCTATGTTTGGGTGCAGACCTCTAGGACCGGGTTTTTGTCAGGCAGGTTGATGTTTCGGGGCTCCCGGAAACCACTTCCCGAGGTGCGCACGTGCTGCGAAGGCCAGCATAGCATGCAATTGGAGAGCAATGGTGGGTTTGTGAGGAAGCTGAAGTAGGTATTTGGTGGTTGAGTGTTATGTTTTCTGTATGCTGCTTTTGTTTTGGGTTTCCAGTAACAGGAAAACAAAATAGCATTTCTGAAGTGGAAAAATGGTTCTGTTGTGTTAATAAGTATTTGCCTTCATTTGCTCTGTATGTTCTGTATTTTGTATTTGCTGTATGTATTAATTTTGGACCCTGCTAAATTGTGTATATTGAGTGTATTTGCAATAGGATTGTAGAAACTGTTTCCATGTGTTCGGCTGAAGTGTAAATATAGTGCATTCAATAAAGTTCAATCAGCCCTAATAAAGAACCCTCCATTGCCCCCTTTCTCTCCCCCCCCCCCCGGCTTCTTTTTTATTTGGTGTGTGGTGTTGTCATTTCTGTCACTGTCCTTCTTGCTTTGCTTATCAGTTTTACTTTTCTAACTGCTTCTCACTCTTTTTTCCCCTCTTTCCCTATTTTCTGTTTCTTTTTTCTCTCTTGCTTTGACACTTTCACTCTAACTGTACTTTTCTGTCATGCTTTTGATTCATCTAACTCTGTTTCCTCTGTACCCGTATTTGTTTTTCACTTGAACTGTCACTCGGTTTGTGTTATGCTGTAACTCAA
>JAVUNC010000104.1:0-37548 GCA_032173965.1 Sitta carolinensis
GGACCCCCCAAATCCCCCTTAAACCCCTCTAGGACCCCCAAATCCCAACAAGGACCCCCCAAATCCCCCTTAAACCCCTCTAGGACCCCCAAATCCCCCTTAAACCCCCTCTAGGACCCCCCAGGGCCCCCCAAACTCCCCCCAAATTCCCCCTAGGATCCCCAAATCCCACCCAGGACCCCCCCTAGGACCCCCTCCAGGACCCCCAAATCCCCTCCAGGACCCTCAAACCCACCAAAGACCCCCCAGACCCCATCGGGGACCCCCCGAACTCCCCCCAAACCCCCTCTACGACCCCCAAAACCCCTCTAGGACCCCCCAGGACCCCCCAGTCTCCCCCCAAACCCCCTCGAGGGCCCCCAAATCCCCTCCAGGACCCCTAAACCCCCTCCGGGACCCCCAAACCCCATCAGGGACCCCCGAACTCCCCCCCAAATCCCACCCAGGACCCCCCTTAACCACCTCCAGGACCCCCAAACCCCGTCTAGGGCCCCAAATCCCAACAAGGACCCCCCAAACCCCACCCAGGGACCCCCCAAACTCCCCCCAAACCCCCTCTAGTACCCACAAATCCCAACAAGGACCCCCAAACCCCTCAGGGACCCCCCAAATCCCCCTCAAATCCCACCCAGGACCCCCGAACTCCCCCCAAATCCACTCTACGACCCCTCCAGGAGCCCCCAAACTCCCCCCAAACCCCCCAAACTTCCCCCTCTAAACCCCCCAGGACCCCCCAGGACCCCCCAAAACTCCCCCCTAAAACCCCCCCCAGGACCCCCAAACCCCCTCTACGACCCCCCTAACCCCCCCCCAGGACCCCCCAAACCCCCCCCAAACCCCCTCCAGGACCCCAAACCCCATCAGGGACCCCCCGAAATCCCCCAAACCCCCCCCCAGAACCCCCCAAACCCCATCAGGGACCCCCCAAACTCCCCCCAAACCCCCTCCAGGACCCCCCAGGACTCCCCGAACTCCCCCTAAATCCCCTCCAGGACCCCCAAACCCCATCACGGACCCCCCAAATCCCCGTCAAACCCCCCCCAGGATCCCCCAAACTCCCCCCAAACCCCCTCCAGGACCCCCAAAATCCCCTCCAGGACCCCCCAGGACCCCCCAAACCCCCCCCAAACCCCCTCCAGGACCCCCTAAACCCCATCAGGGACCCCCCAAACTCCCCCCAAACCCCCCCCAGGACCCCCCAAACCCCCTCCAGGACCCCCTAAACCCCATCAGGGACCCCCCAAATCCCCGTCAAACCCCCCCAGGACCCCCCAAACCCCCCCCAAAACCCCCTCCAGGACCCCCAAACCCCATCACGGACCCCCCAAATCCCCGTCAAACCCCCCCCAGGACCCCCCAAACTCCCCCCTAACCCCCTCCAGGACCCCAAACCCCATCAGGGACCCCCCGAACTCCCCCCAAACCCCCCCCCAGGACTCCCCGAACTCCCCCCAAATCCCCCCTTGGACCCCCAAACCCCCCCTAAGACCCCCTTAACCCCCTCCAGGACCCCCAAATCCCCCCCAGGACTCCCCGAACTCCCCCCAAACCCCACCTAGGACCCCCCAACTCCCCTCAACCCCCCTCCAGGACCCCCCAAACCCCATCAGGGACCCCCGAACTCCCCCCAAACCCCCCCCAGGACCCCCTAAACCCATCAGGGACCCCCCAAACTCCCCCCAAACCCCCCCCAGGACCCCCAAACTCCCCCCAAACCCCCCCAGGACCCCCTAAACCCCATCAGGGACCCCCCAAACTCCCCCAAACCCCCCCCAGGACCCCCTAAACCCCATCAGGGACCCCCCAAACTCCCCCAACCCCCCCCAGGACCCCCCAAACCCCATCAGGGACCCCCCAAACTCCCCCCAAACCCCCCCAGGACCCCCTAAACCCCATCAGGGACCCCCCAAACTCCCCCAAACCCCCCCCAGGACCCCCTAAACCCCATCAGGGACCCCCCAAACTCCCCCCAAACCCCCTCCAGGACCCCAAACCCCATCAGGGACCCCCGAACTCCCCCCAAAACCCCCCCAGGACCCCTCAAACTCCCCCCTAACCCCCTCCAGGACCCCCAAACCCCCTCTACGACCCCCCTAACCCCCCCCAGGACCCCCCCCAGAATCCCCCCGGTGCCCCCGTACCCCCTTGCGGGCGCTCCCAGCAGACGAACAGGTTCATGGTGCCCACCTCGGTCAGCAGCTGCTCGGGGCCGTGCAGCCACAGCACCTGCTGGCAGCCGCGGGCCCGCGCCGCCTCCTGCAGCTCCAGGCAGGGCCCGTAATTCCTGGGCAGGGGGCGAACATTGCGGAGACCCTCCCCAAAAAAATCCCGACACCCCCAAAAAAAAAAAAAAAAAAAAAAAGAAAAAAATCCCGCTAAAAATAGCCCAAAAATCACATTTTTTCCTCGTTAAAATGTCTTAAAATTCAATTTTTTCCTGTTAAAATGACTCAAAATTCAATTTTTTTTTTCACGTTAAAAAGTCCCCAAAATTCGATATTTCCTCCCCCAAAAAATCGCCCGTCCAAAAAAAAAAATGAATCAAAAATCCCAATATTGCCCCACCCCTCCTGCAGCTCCAGGCAGGGCCCGTAATTCCTGGGCAGGGGGCGAACATTGCGGAGACCCCTCCCCAAAAAAATCCCGACACCCACTAGCCACCCACTAGCCACCCACTAGCCACCCACTAGCCACCCACTAGCCACCCTCTGGTCACTCCAGTGACCACTCCACTGGTCCCTCCGCCTGTCCCTCAGCCCAGCGGCCACTCTGGTGGTCCCTGCGGTGGTCGCCATCCACTAGCCACTCACTAGCCACCCACTAGCCACCCACTAATCAGCCACTAGCCACCCACTAGCCACCCTCTGGTCACTCCACTGGTCCCTCCGCCTGTCCCTCACCCCAGCGGCCACCCAGGTGGTCCCTGCGGGGGTCACCACCCACTAGCCACCCACTAGCCACTCACTAGCCACCCACTAGCCGCCCCACTGGTCACCTCACTGGTCCCTCCAGCCATCCCTCAGCCCAGCGGCCACTCCAGCGGTCCCTGCGGTGGTCGCCACCACACTAGCCACTCACTAGCCACTCACTAGCCACCCACTAGCCACTCACTAATCAGCCAGTAGCCACCCACTAGCTGCCCCACTGGCCACTCCAGTGGTCCCTCCAGCCATCCCTTAGCCCAGTGGCCACTCCAGCGGTCCCTGCGGTGGTCGCCACCCACTAGCCACCCACTAGCCACCCACTAGCCACCCACTAGCCACCCTCTGGTCACTCCAGTGACACCCCAGTGGTCCCTCCGCCTGTCCCTCACCCCAGCGGTCACCCCGGTGGCCACCACGGTGGTCGCCACCCGCTCGCCCCCCACTCGCCACTCACCCGCCCAGCTTGCAGTGTCCGGCGCCGCCGGGCCAGGCGCGCGCGTGCCGCGGGTCCGCCAGGAGCCGCACGGGGGCGAAGAGACCCCCGGGGAAATAGGGCCCGACGGGGCAGAGCAGCACGAAGAGCAGCGCCCGGCCGGGGGGCGCGACCCCCAGAGCGGGCTGGGGACCCCTCCCCAAAATCAGCACCCGGGACACGCCCCAAAGACCCAAAATCCACCCAGAAACCCCAAAATCCACCCAAAATCACCCCAACACCCCAAATCACCCAGAAACCCCCAAAATCCACCCAGAACACGGACCCTCCCAAAATCAGCACCCGGGACACGCCCAAGACCCCCAAAAATCCACCCCAGAAACCCCCAAAATCCACCCAAAATCCACCCAAACACCCAAAATCCACCCCAGAAACCCCAAAATCCACCCAGAACCACCGGGACCCCTCCTCAAAATCAGCACCCGGACACGCCCCAAAGACCCCCAAAATCCACCCCAGAAACCCCCAAAATCCACCCCAAAATCCACCCCAGAAACCCCCAAAACCACACCGGGACCCCTCCCCAAAATCAGCACCCGGGAATCCGCCCCAAAGACCCCCAAATCCCCCAAAATCCACCCAAATCCCCCCAAAATCCACCCCAGAAACCCCCAAACCAGCCCAGAACCACCGGGACCCCTCCCCAAAATCAGCACCCGGGACACGCCCCAAACACCCCAATGCCCCCAAAATCCGCCCCAAATCCTCCCAGAAACCCCCAAATCCCCCCGGGACCCCCCCCCAGGACACCCCAAACACCCCAGGTCCCCCCAAACTCCCCCCAGGACCCCCCAAATCCCCCCCAAACCCCCCAAACTCCCCCCCAATCCCCCCCAAACACCCCCAGTCCCCCAAACTCCCTCCCAGGACCCCCCCAAACCCCCTAGGACCCCCTAAATCCCCCCAAACCCCTTTGGGACCCCCCCAAGCTCCCCCCAGTCCCCCCAAATCCCCCAAACTCCCCCAGTCCCCCTCAAATCCCCCCAGGACCCTCAAATCCCCCCCAGGACCCTCAAATCCCCCCCAAACTCCCCCTCAGGACCCCCCAAATCCCCCCAGGACCCCCTAGGACCTCCCCAGGACCCCCTCAATCCCCCCCTCGACCCTCAATACCCCCCCAAATCCCCTCAAACCCCTTTGGGACCCCCCAAACCCCCTCGGGACCCCCTAAACTCCCCCCCAGGACCCCCCCGTGCCGCCCCCCGCCCACCTCGGTGCCGATGAGTGCGGGGCGGATGTAGAGGCTGCTCTGGGGGTCGCGGGGCACCCAGCGCCCCTCGAGCCGAACCAGGGCACGGAGGCACTCGAGGAGCTCCAGGGGGTCGAATTCCTGGGGGGAAAAGGGGAATGGGGGGATTGGGGGGATTGGGGGAATGGGGGGATTGGGGGGGATTGGGGGGATTGGGGGAATTGGGGGATTGGGGGGATTGGGGGGAATGGGGGATGGGGGGATTGGGGGGATTGGGGGGATTGGGGGATTGGGGATTGGGGGGATTGGGGGGATTGGGGGAATGGGGGGAATGGGGGGATTGGGGGGATTGGGGGATTGGGGATTGGGGGGATTGGGGGGATTGGGGGATTGGGGGAATTGGGGGGGATTGGGGATTGGGGGGATTGGGGGGATTGGGGGAATTGGGGGGATTGGGGATGGGGGATTGGGGGGATTGGGGATTGGGGATTGGGGGGATTGGGGGATTGGGGGGAATTGGGGGGATTGGGGGGGGGATTGGGGGATTGGGGGGATTGGGGGGATTGGGGGGATTGGGGGGATTGGGGGGAATTGGGGGGATGGGGGGAATGGGGGGATTGGGGGAATTGGGGGGATGGGGATGGGGGGATTGGGGGGAATGGGGGGATTGGGGGGATTGGGGGATATGGGGGGATTGGGGGATGGGGGGATTGGGGGGATTGGGGGAGGGGATTGGGGGATGGGGGGATTGGGGGGGATTGGGGGGGGGATTGGGGGGATTGGGGGGAATGGGGGGATGGATGGGATATGGGGGAATGGGAGACTGGGATAAACTGGGAATGGACTGGGATAAACTGGGAATGGACTGGGATAAACTGGGAATGGACTGGGATAAACTGAGGTTATTTCACGCTGGTTTTGGGCGTTATTTGGGGCTGTTTTTTTGGGTTATTTCAGGCTGGTTTTTGGGGTGTTTTCCGGCTGTATTTCGGGGTGTTTCGGTTTTCGGGGTGTTTTGGGGTGTTTTGGCTGTTTTGGGCGTGTTTTTGGGGTGTTTTCGGGTTTTCGGGGTGTTTTGGGGCTATTTTTCGGGTGATTTCGGGTTTTTGGGGTGTTATTCGGGCTGTTTTTTGGGGTGTTTTTGGGGTGTTTGGGGTGTTTTGGGGCTGTTTTCAGGCTGTTTTTCGGGGGTTTGGGGTGTTTTGGGTGTTTTGGGGGCTGTTTTTGGGATGATTTAGGGTTTTGGGGGGTTATTTCAGGCTGTTTTTCGGGGTGATTTCGGGTTTTCGGGGTGTTTTGGTGTTTTGGGGGCTGTTTTCGGGGTGTTTTTGGTTTTCGGGGTGTTTTTGGGGTGTTTTGGGTGTTTTCAGTCTGTTTTTCGGGGTGATTTCAGGTTTCGGGTGTTTTTGGGTGTTTGGGGTGTTTTCAGGCTGTTTTCGCGGTGTTTTTTGGGGTGTTTTGGGTGTTTTCAGGCTGTTTTCAGGGTGTTTTTGGGTGTTTTCTGGGTGTTTTTGGGGTGTTTTGGGTGTTTTCAGGCTGTTTTTGGGGTGATTTCGGGGTGTTTTGGGTGTTTTTCAGGCTGGTTTCGGTGTGTTTTTGGGGTGTTTTGGGTGTTTTCAGGCTGTTTTTGGGGTGTTTTTTGGGGTGTTTTGGGTGTTTCCAGGCTGTTTTCGGGGTGTTTTTGGGGTGTTTTGGTTGTTTTCGGGTTTTCGGGGTGTTTTTGGGGCTGTTTTCGGGGTGTTTTGGGGGTGTTTTGGGTGTTTTCAGGCTTTTTTTGGGGTGATTTCGGGTTTTCGGGGTGTTTTTGGGGTGTTTTGGGTGTTTTCAGGCTGTTTTCGCGGTGGTTTTGGGGTGTTTTCAGGCTGTTTTCGGGGTGTTTTCGGGTTTTCGGGGTGTTTTGGGTGTTTTCAGGCTGTTTTCAGGCTGTTTTCGGGGTGATTTCGGGGTGCCACTCACGGGCAGGCAGACCCTCCGCGCCGATCGCCGCATCCTCTCCATGTTCAGCTCGGGGCGGAAAAGGCGAATTTTGTCATCGTCGCCCCGAAAAGCCTTGAGGCCCTCGAAGAGCTGCGGGGATTTGGGGCTTTTTGGGGCATTTTGGGGGATTTGGGATTTTGGGGGGATTTTTGGGGATTTTTGGGGGAATTTTTGGGGATTTTGTGGGGGATTTTGGGGGGATTTTCGGGGTTTTCTTGGGGGGATTTTCAGGATGATATTGGGGATTTTTTGGGGGATTTTTTCGGGATTTTTGAGGGGATTTTTCGGGATTTTTTTGGGGATTTAGATGGTGATTTTTACGGGAGTTTTGAGGTTTTTTGGTGGGGATTTTTGAGGTTCTTTTGGGAGTTTTTTTTTTGGGGGGGATTTCGGGGTTTTTTTGGGGGGGATTTTGGGATGATTTTTGAGGTTATTTTTGGGGGGTTTTCGGGATAATTCCGGGATAATTTCAGGATGGTTTGGGGATTTTTTTTGGGGTGATTTCGGGGTGATTTGGGGACTTTTTTGGGGGGATTTCGGGATAATTTCAGGACGGTTTTGGGATTTTTTTTTGGGGTGATTTCAGGATGATTTTGGGATATTTTCGAGATAATTCCGGGATAATTCCGGGATAATTTCGGGATAATTCCGGGGTGATTTGGGCATTTTTGGGGGGCGATTTCGGGATAATTTCAGGATGGTTTGGGGATATTTTCGGGATGACTCCAGGATATTTTTGGGGGCTTTTTCGGGATATTTTCGGGATAATTCCGGGGTAATTCCTAGGTGATTTGGGGATTTTTTTGGGGTGATTTGGGGATTTTTTTGGGGTGATTCCGGGATATTTTTGGGGTGATTCCGGGATATTTTTGGGGTGATTCCGGGATATATTCAGGATAATTCTGGGATAATTCCGGGATAATTTCACGATGGTTTTTGGGATATTTTCGGGATAATTCCGGGATAATTTCAGGATGGTTTTGGGATATTTTCGGGGTGATTCCGGGATATTTTTGGGGTGATTCCGGGGCCGGCCCGACCTCCACGGCGTAGTGCAGGGCGGACGAGGCGGGGTGCAGCCGCAGCTCCCGCACGGGGCCGATTTTGGGGCGCCCCCAGCCCCGCTCGCGGCTCCAGGCCACGCTCAGCATGTGGTCCGTGAAGACCCTCCCGAAAACCAGCTCGGGGGGGCGGCGGGGGCGTCCCGGGGGTCGCCACGCGCTCCAGCTCCAGCTCCGAGGCCTGGGGGGGGGATTTGGGGTCACCCAGGGGGGTTTGGGGTCATTGGGGGGGATTCGGGTCATTTGAGGGGATTTGGAGAGATTTGAGGGGATTTGGGTCACCGGGGGATTTGGGGTCATTGGGGGGTCCGGGGGTCGCCACGCGCTCCAGCTCCAGCTCCGAGGCCTGGGGGGGGATTTGGGTCACCCAGGGGGGATTTGGGTCACCAGGGGGGGTTGGGTCATTGGGGGGGATTCGGGGTCATTTGAGGGGGATTTGGGAGAGATTTGAGGGGGATTTGGGGTCACCCGGGGGGATTTGGGGTCATTGGGGGGTCCCGGGGGTCGCCACGCGCTCCAGCTCCAGCTCTGAGGCCTGGGGGGGGGATTTGGGGTCACCCAGGGGGATTTGGGGTCACCCAGGGGGGGGTTGGGGTCATTGGGGGGGGATTCGGGTCATTTGAGGGGGATTTGGGAGAGATTTGAGGGGGATTTGGGGTCACCCGGGGGGATTTGGGGTCATTGGGGGTCCCGGGGGTCGCCACGCGCTCAGCTCCAGCTCTGAGGCCTGGGGGGGGATTTGGGGTCACCCAGGGGGGATTTGGGGTCATTGGGGGGGATTTGGGGTCACCCGGGGATTTGGGTCATTGGGGCGTCCGGGGGTCGCCACGCGCTCCAGCTCCAGCTCCGAGGCCTGGGGGGGGGGGATTTGGGTCACCAGGGGGATTTGGGGTCACCCAGGGGGGGGTTGGGGTCATTGGGGGGGGATTCGAGGTCATTTGAGGGGGATTTGGGGGTTTTGGGGGATTTGGGGTCACCAGGGGGGGTTTGGGGTCATTTGAGGGGGATTTGGGAGAGATTTGAGGGGGATTTGGGGTCACCCGGGGGGATTTGGGGTCATTGGGGGGTCCCGGGGTCGCCACGCGCTCCAGCTCCAGCTCCGAGGCCTGGAGGGGGATTTGGGGTCATTGGGGGGATTTTGGGGGTTTGGGGTCACTGGGGGGGATTTGGGGTCACCGGGGGGATTTGGGGTTTTTTTGGGGGGGGTTGGGGGGATTCGGGTCATTGGGGGGGATTTTGGAGAGATTTGGGGGGGATTTGGGGTCACCCAGGGGGGGGTTGAGGTCATTGGGAGGGATTTGGGGGGTTTGGGGGGGGATTTGGGGTCACTGGGGAGGATTTGGGGGGGGGGGGTTAGGGGGCATCTGCGGTCATTTGAGGGGGATTTGGGGGTCCCTGGGGTCCCGGGGGGTCCCTGGGGGAATCTCGGGGGTCCCAGAGATGTTTGGGGGGGTCCAGGGTGTGTGTTTTGAGGTGTTTTTTGGGGTTTTGGGGGTCCTGGGGTGTTTTTGGGGTCCCGAGGGTGTTTTTGGGGGTCCCGGCGTGTTTTTGGGGTGTTTTTGGGGTGTTTTGGGGGTCTCACCGGAAGGTGCTGTTGTAGCCCCGCCGGGGCCGCAGCAGCGACGCCAGGACCTGGGGGAGGGGAGACAATCCCAGTTCATCCCAGTTTACCCCAGTTCATCCCAGTTCATCCCAGTTTACCCCAGTTTATCCCAGTTCATCCCAGTTTACCCCAGTTTATCCCAGTTTATCCCAGTTTACCCCAGTTTACCCCAGTTTACCCCAATTTCCCCAGTTTACCCCAGTTTATCCCAGTTTATCCCAGTTTATCCCAGTTTCCCCCAGTTTCCCCAGTTTACCCCAGTTTATCCCAGTTTATCTCAGTTTACCCAATTTCCCCATTTCCCCCAGTTTCCCCATTTCCCCCAGTTCCCCCAGTTTCCCCAGTTTCCCCCATTTCCCCCAGTTCCCCCATTTCCCCCAGTTTCCCCAGTTTCCCCAGTTCCCCCCAGTTTCCCCCGTTTTCCCCATTTCCCCCATTTTCCCCCCAGTTTCCCCCATTTCCCCAGTTCCTCCCAGTTCTCCCAGTTCCCCCAGTTTCCCCCCAGTTTCCCCCAGTTTCCCCAGTTTCCCCCAGTTCCCCCAGTTTCTCCCCGTTTTCCCCATTTCCCCAGTTCC
Organism: Sitta carolinensis; assembly: GCA_032173965.1. Taxonomy (NCBI): domain Eukaryota; kingdom Metazoa; phylum Chordata; class Aves; order Passeriformes; family Sittidae; genus Sitta; species Sitta carolinensis. The sequence continues at coordinate 9,823 of JAVUNC010000104.1, forward strand.
CCCATTTCCCCCAGTTTCTCCCAGTTTCCCCATTTCCCCCCAGTTCCCAGTTCCCCCCATTTCCCCCATTTCCCCCGTTCCCCCAGTTCTCCCCATTCCCCATTTCCCCAGTTCCCCCAGTTCCCCCATTTCCCCATTTCCCCAGTTTCCCCAGTTTCCCCATTTCCCCCATTTCCCCAGTTTCTCCCCAGTTTCCCCATTTTCCCCAGTTCCCCCCAGTTTCCCCCAGTTCCCCCCATTTCCCCAGTTTCCCCCAGTTTCTCCCCAGTTTCTCTTTCCCCCAGTTCCCCCCATTTCCCCCAGTTTCCCCATTTCCCCAGTTTCCCCCAGTTTCCCCAGTTTCCCCCAGTTTCCCCATTTCCCCCAGTTCCCCCCAGTTTCCCCCAGTTTCCCCCTCCCCAGTTTTCCCCATTTCCCCCCAGTTTCCCCAGTTTCCCCCAGTTCCCCCAGTTCTCCCCATTCCCCCAGTTCCCCCATTTCCCCCCATTTCCCCAGTTCCCCCATTTCCCCCAGTTCCCCCATTTCCCCCAGTTTCCCCCAGTTCCCCCCAGTTTCCCCCATTTCCCCCATTTCCCCCCAGTTTCCCCCATTTCCCCCCAGTTTCCCCCATTTCCCCCCATTTCCCCCCAGTTTCGCCCCAGTTTCCCCCAGTTCCCCCAGTTTGCCCAGGAGGGGAGGGCGTGGCCAGGGGGGGGGAGGGGTCCAGGCCCTGCCCCTCCCCCGCCCCCCCGGCCGGACTTTGACCCCCCCAGAGCGGCCATTGCCGGGACCCGCGGCACTGGGAGCACTGGGAGCACTGGGAGGGGATTGGAGAGGATTGGGGGGCACCGGGGGGCACTGGGGGCACGGGAGGGATTGGGGGGCACGGGGGCACTGGGGGCACGGGCATGGAGAGATTGGGACGGGGCACTGGAGAGATTGGGGGACGGGGGCACGGGCACTGGGAGGGATTGGGGGGCACTGGGGGGACTGGGGACTGGGGGCACTGGGAGAGGATTGGGGGGCACTGGGGGGCACTGGGGGCACTGGGAGGGATTGGGGGCACTGGGGGGGACTGGGGCACTGGGGGGGATTGGGGGGCACTGGGAGCACTGGGAGCACTGGGAGGGATTGGGGGGCTGGGGCACTGGGGGGCACTGGAGAGATTGGGGGCACTGGGAGCACTGGGAGACTGGAGGGGATTGGGGGGCACCGGGGGGCACTGGGGGGCACTGGGGGGGGATTGGGGGGCACTGGGAGCACTGGGAGCACTGGGAGCACTGGAGGGGATTGGGAGAGGATTGGGGGCACCGGGGGCACGGGGGCACTGGGAGGGGATGGGGGCACTGGAGAGGATTAGGGGGCACTGGGGGCACTGGAGAGGGTTAGGGGCATGGAGACTGGGAGGAGGGGGGCACCGGGGGGCACCGGGGGGCACTGGGAGGGGATTGGGGGGCACTGGGGGGGATTGGGGGGCACTGGGAGCACTGGGAGCACTGGGAGGGGATTGGGGGCACTGGGAGAGGATTGGGGGGCACCGGGGGGCACTGGGGGGGACTGGGAGAGACTGGGGGAACTGGGAGGAATGGGGCATGGGAGAGACTGGGGGAACTGGAGGAATGGGGGCACTGGAGAGGATTGGGGGGCACTGGGGGGACTGGAACGGACTGGGAGGGACTGGGAGGAACTGGGAGAGACTGGGAATGACTGGGGGGACTGGGGGACACCGGGGGGAAACTGGGGGGGACTGGAACGGACTGGGAGAGACTGGGAAGGACTGGGAGGGACTGGGGGGCACTGGAGAGACTGGGAGAGGATTGGGGGGACTGGGGGGACTGGGAGAGGGACTGGGGGTACTGGGGGGGGACTGGGGGGGACTGGAGAGCACTGGGGGGCACTGGGAGGGACTGGAGAAACTGGGAAGGACTGGGGGGACTAGGGGGAACTGGGGGCACTGGGGGGCACTGGGAGAGGGACGGGGGGGGACTGGGAGGGACTGGGAGAGACTGGGAACACTGGGGGAGAACTGGGAGGGGATTGAGGGGAACTGGGAGAGGACTGGGGGGCACTGGAACGGACTGGGAAGGACTGGGAGGGACTGGGGGACAGTGGGAGAGGGACGGAGGGAGAATGGGGGGAACTGGGGGCACTGGGAGAGGACTGGGGGGCACTGGGAGGGACTGGGGGAACTGGCGGGACTGGGAGGGGATTGAGGGGCACTGGGAGGGCACTGGGGGGACTGGGGAGTACTGGGAGGAACTGGGAGAGACTGGAGGAGACTGGGGGGAACTGGGAGAGACTGGGAGGGACTGGGGGGGATTGGGAGAGGGACTGGGGGGACTGGGACGAACTGGGAGGGGATTGAGGAGAACTGGGGGGGGACTGGGAGCGGCCGGGGGACACTGGGAGGGACTGGGAGGGACTGGGGGGGGATTGAGGGGAACTGGGAGGGATGGGAACACTGGGGAGCACTGGAAGGGGGACTGGAAGGGACTGGACGGGGACTGGGGGCACTGGGAGGGGATTGGGGGGCACTGGGAGGGATTGGGGGGCACTGGGGGGCACTGGGAGGGGATTGGGGTGGCACTGGGGGGGCACTGGGAGCACTGGGATGAGCCCCAGTAAGGCCTGAGTGGAACTGGGAAGGTCCAGGGGGAACTGGAAGTACTGGAGGGGACTGGGAACCCGAGAGGTCACTGGGGGGTCACTGGGAGCACTGGGGGGTCACTGGTGTTACTGGGGTCACTGGGAGGGGTCACTGGGGGGTCACTGGTGTTACTGGGGGGTCACTGGGGGTCAGGTGTCACTGGAGGTCACTGGGGGGTCCTGGGGCACTGGGGGGTCACTGGTGTCACTGGGGGTCACTGGGGGTCACTGCGTTACTGGGGGGATCACTGGTGTTACTGGGGGGTCACTGGGGGTCACTGGCGTTACTGGGGGGTCACTGGTGTTACTGGGGGGTCACTGGGGGGTCACTGGCGTTACTGGGGGGTCACTGGTGTTACTGGGGTCACTGGGAGGGGTCACTGGGAGGGTCACCTGGGGGGTCACTGGCATTACTGGGGGGTCACTGGGGGGTCACTGGTGTCACTGGGGGGTCACTGGGGTCGCCGGGGGGTCACTGGCATTACTGGGGGGTCACTGGGGAGTCACTGGGGTCACTGGGTTACTGGGGGGGTCACTGGCGTTACTGGGGGGGTCCCTGGGGGTCACTGGGGTCACTGGTGTTACTGGTGTTACTGGGGGGTCACTGGGGGGGTCACTGGCGTTACTGGGGGGGTCCCTGGGGGGTCACTAGGGTCACCGGGGGTCACCGGGGGGTCACCGAGGGGTCACCGGGGGTCACCGGGGTCACTGGGGCGCTGCTTCCCCTCCCCCTCTCACCGCTCCGCCGCCCCGGCTCCGCAGCGCCGCCGCGCCATCGCTCCAGGCCCCGCCCACCTCCCGCTCTCCGCCAATGGCAGCGCTCCTTCCCGCCCCGCCCACTCCCGCCCCGCCAATCGCAAGGCGCATCCGCGCCCCGCCCTCAGCGCCAGCCAATCAGAGCGCGCCGCCCTGCCCCGCCCCCGCCCGCAGCCAATCGCCGCGCGCCGATTGCGGCCAATCAGAGAGCGCGCCCCGCGCCACGCCCCCCCCGCCCAAGCCACGCCCCCGAGCTGTCAATAAAAGCGTAGTGTTGCTCATTTGCATATTGGTCACGCCCCCTCGCGATCGCCGGCCAATGGGAGCGCGGAGGGGGCGGGGTCTCGGCATGTGGGGGGGGAGGGAGCCCGGGACCCCCGAAAACACCGAAATTACCCCAAAAAACCAGCCCTAAACCCACCGAAATTACACCAAAAATCAGCCCTAAAAACACCGAAATTACCCCAAAAATCAGCCCCCAAATCCCCCCCATAAAACGCCCCCAAAATCCAAAAAATTCCTCCCAAATCGCCCTCGAAATCCATAAAATTCCCCCCGAAATCCACCCCGAAATTGCCCCCCCAAGTCCCCAGAAATCCCCAAAATCCGCCCGAAATTCCCCCGAAATCCCAAAAACCCACGAGATCCCCGAAATCTCCAAAATCCCGGGACCCCCAAAATCCCAAAAATCCCCCCAAAAATCCCCAAAATCCCGGGACCCCAAAATCCCCAAATCCCCCCCAAAATCCCCAAAATCCCAGAACCCCAAAAATCCCCCCAAAAATCCCAAAATCCAAAAAAATCCCGGGACCCCAAAATCCAAAAAAATTCCCCCAAAATAATCCCCCAAATTCCCAAATCCTGAGACCCCCCAAATCCCCCCCAAAAATCCCCGATTTCTCCCAAATTCCCAAACCCCCAAATCCCAAATTCCCCCAAATCCCTCCCCCCCCGCCCCTCCCCCCCTCGGGAGTGCCCCCCCCGCCCCGCGTGGGTGGGGGAGGGGCGCGGGAGCTTCCCACGCGTGGGGGAGGGGCGGGCGCGGCCCCGGGCGAGTCCCGGCAGGAGCGGGCACGGACCGGGAACACCGGGAACACCGGGAATATCGGGATAGAGACAGGTACTGGGGACACCGGGAACACCGGGAATATCGGGATAGAGACAGGTACCGGGGACACCGGGAACATCGGGAATATCGGGATAGAGACAGGTACGGGGACACCGGGAACATCGGGAATATCGGGATAGAGACAGGTACTGGGGACACCGGGAACACCGGGAATATCGGGATAGAGACAGGTACTGGGGACACCGGGAATATCGGGAATATCGGGATAGAGACAGGTACTGGGACACCGGGAACACCGGGAATATCGGGATAGAGACAGGTACTGGGGACACCGGGAACACCGGGAATATCGGGATAGAGACAGGTACTGGGGACACCGGGAATATCGGGAATATCGGGATAGAGACAGGTACCGGGGACACCGGAATATCGGGATAGAGACAGGTACCGGGGACACCGGGAATATCGGGAATATCGGGATAGAGACAGGTACCGGGGACACCGGGAATATCGGGAATATCGGGATAGAGACAGGTACCGGGGACACCGGGAATATCGGGAATATCGGGATAGAGACAGGTACCGGGGACACCGGGAATATCGGGAATATCGGGATAGAGACAGGTACCGGGGACACCGGGAACATCGGGAATATCGGGATAGAGACAGGTACCGGGGACACCGGGAATATCGGGAATATCGGGATAGAGACAGGTACCGGGGACACCGGGAACATCGGGAATATCGGGATAGAGACAGGTACTGGGGACACCGGGAACACCGGGAATATCGGGATAGAGACAGGTACTGGGGACACCGGGAACATCGGGAATATCGGGATAGAGACAGGTACTGGGGACACCGGGAATATCGGGAATATCGGGACAGGGATCGCGATCGGGACTGGAATCGGGACAGGAGCAGGGACCGGGAACATCGGGAATATCGGGACAGGGATCGGGATCGGGACTGGAATAGGGAACACCGGGACAGGGATAGGGACCGGGACTGGAATCGGGACAGGAGCAGGGACCGGGAATATCGGGACAGGGATCGGGATCGGGACTGGAATCGGGAACACCGGGACAGGGATCGCGATCGGCACCGGGACCGGGACAGGGACCGGGAACATCGGGACAGGGACAGGGATCGGGATCGGGACTGGAACAGGGACCGGGAACATCGGGACAGGACCGGGGCACCAGGGCAGGAACAGGGATCGGGACTTGGATGGGAACCGGCACCGGGACAGGGATCGGGATCGGGACAGAGATCGGGACCGGGACAGGGACAGGACAGGGAACACCGGGACAGGACAGGGATCGGGATTGGGACTGGAACAGGGACAGGAACAGCGACCGGGAACATCGGGAATATCGGGACAGGGATCGCGATCGGGACTGGAATTGGGAACACCGGGACAGGGATCGCGATCGGCACCGGGACCGGGACAGGGACCGGGAACACCGGGACAGGGACAGGGATCGGGATCGGGACTGGAACAGGGACCGGGAACATCGGGACAGGACCGGGAACACCAGGGCAGGAACAGGGATCGGGACTTGGATGGGAACCGGCACCGGGACAGGGATCGGGGTCGGGATCAGAGTCGGGATCGGGATTGGGACCGGATCAGGACCGGGATTGGGATGGGGATTGGGTTCGGGACTGGGACCGGGACCGGATCAGGACCGGGATTGGGATCGGGATCGGGATGGGAACCGGGACTTGGACCGGGACCGGGGCTTGGATTGGGTTCGGGACCGGGACCGGGACCGGATCAGGACCGGGATTGGGATCGGATGGGGATGGGAACCGGGACTTGGACCGGCACCGGGACCGGGGCTTGGATTGGGTTCGGGACTGGACCGGGACCGGATCAGGACCGGGATTGGGATCGGGATCGGGATGGGAACCGGGACTTGGACCGGCACCGGGGCTTGGATTGGGTTCGGGACTGGGACCGGGACCGGATCAGGACCGGGATTGGGATCGGGATGGGAACCGGGACTTGGACCGGCACCGGGGCTTGGATTGGGTTCGGGACGGGGACCGGGACCGATCAGGACCGGGATTGGGATCGGGATGGGGATGGGAACCGGGACTTGGACCGGCACTGGACCGGGGCTTGGATTGGGTTCGGGACCGGGACCGGGACCAGATCAGGACCGGGATTGGGATCAGAGTCGGGATCGGGACCGGGACAGGGATCGGGACCGGATCAGGACCGAGATTGGGATCGGGACCGGGGCTTGGACCGGCACCGGGATTGGATTGGGTTCGGGACCGGGACTGGGACCGGGACCGGGATCGAGATCTGGATCGGAACAGGGATCGGGACATGGATCGGGACCTGGCCATGGATCGGGATCTGGAGCGGGATCTGGAGCGGGATCGGGACCGGGATCGGGATCTGGAGCGGGATCTGGAGCGGGATCGGGACCGGGATCGGGATCTGGAGCGGGAGCCGTGCCCCCGGCCCGGCCCCACCCGCTGGGGCATCTGCGCTGCCGGGGCCATCAGCCACGACTTCGTGCTGGCCCTGCGGACACTGCCCGCCGCCGAGCACACCGTGAGCCCCCCGGAACACCGGGACACCCCGGAATATCGGGATATTCCCGAAATACCGGGATACCCCCCCAAAAAATATCCAAAAAAATACCGGGACAACCTCAAAAATACCGTGAGCCCCCCGGAACACCGGGACACCCCGAGAAATACCGGGATAACCCTGGAAATACCGGGACACCCCAGAAATACAGGGATACCCCAGAAATACCGGGATACCCTGGAAATACCGGGACACCCCAGAAATACAGGGATACCCCAGAAATACCGGGATACCCTGGAAATACCGGGACACCCCAGAAATACAGGGATACCCCAGAAATACCGGGATACCCCGAAATATCGGGATACCCCCGAAATACCGGGATACCCCCCCCAAAAAAAATCCAAAAAATACCGGGACAGCCTCAAAAATACCGGGATACCCCGGAAACAACGGGAACCCCCCCAGAAACCGGGATACACCCCAAAGTCAGAGGGATCTCCCCCCTAAAAATACCGGGATACCCCAGAAATACCGGGATCCCCAAAACCCCCCTGGGACCCCCTCAAAATATCCGAGAACCCCAAAAATGCCCCGGGACCTCCCCCAAAAATACCGGGACCCCCCCCCCAAAAAAATACCGGGACCCCCCCAAAAAACGGGACCCCCTAAAAAGAAACGGGAACCCCAAAATCCCCTGGGACCCCCGAAAAGAAACTCGAACCCCAAAATCCCCCGGGACTCCCCCAAAAATACCGGACCCCCCAAAAGAAAGGAACCCCAAAAATCCCCCGGACCCCCTAAAAATGTACAGGGACACCCCCAAAAAATGGGACCCCCCAAAGAAAAGGGGATCCCAAAAATGACCTGGGACCCCCCCAAAAAAATACCGGGACCCCCCAAAAAACCGGACCCCCAAAAAAAAGGGAACCCCAAAAATGACCTGGGACCCCCCCCAAAAAAATACCGTGACCCCCCCCCCAAAAAATGGGACCCCCCCCAAAAAAAGGGATCCCCCAAAAATGACCTGGGACCCCCCCCAATAAAAAAGGGGACCCCAAAAATCCCCGGGACCCCAAAAATGACCTGTGACCCCCCCCCCAAAAAAAATACCGGGACCCCCCAAAAAACCGGGACCCCCCAAAAAAAGGGGACCCCAAAAATCCCCCGGGACCCCCTAAAAATGTACAGGGACACCCCAAAAAAATGGGGACCCCCCAAAAAAAAGGAACCCCAAAAATCCCCCGGGACCCCCTAAAATCCCCTGGGACTCCCAAAAAAATCCGGGAACCCCCCCAAAATCCCCCTGGGTTTTTTCCCAAAAATCCCTGGGACCCCCCCGAAAATTCCGAGACCCCCAAAATTCCGAGACCCCCCAAAATTCCGGGCCCCCCCCAAAATCGCGACCCCTCCCCAAATCCCCGGGGTAGACCTGTTGTCCCCATTGAATTTTGAATTTAAATCCCCCAAACCCGGCGCGATTTTTAGGATTTTTTTTGGGATTTTGGGGTTTTTTGGGATTTGGGATTTTTTTTTGGGGGGGTCCCCGAGGATTTTGGGTCACCTCGACCCCTCCTCCCCCCCCGCAGGTCGCGGCCGTGGCCGCTCGGGATTTGGGAAGAGCCCAAAAATTCGCGCAGCGTTTTGGGATCCCCCGAGCGTACGGATCGTACGAGGAGCTGGCGCGGGACCCCGACCTCGGTGAGATTTGGGGATTTTTTGGGATTTTTGGGAATTTTTGGGATTTGGGGATTTTTGGGATTTTTTGGGGATTTTTTTTGGATTTTTTTGGGAGGTTTGGGGTGTTTTGAGTGGGTTTTAAGGTATTTTTTTGGGTTTTAATGGATTATTTTTTAATTTTTTGGAGGGGTTTTTGGGGTTTTTTTTAGGGTTTTTTTGTTTGGGGTTTTTGGGGTTTTTTTGGGGGGGTTCTTGGGATTTTTTATTTTAAATTTTTGGGGTGTTCCGAGTGGGTTTTGGGGATTTTTGGGGGTGATTTTGGGATCCCCCGAGCGTACGGATCGGACGAGGAGCAGGCGCGGGACCCCGACCTCGGTGAGATTTGGGGATTTTTGGGATTTTTGGGAATTTTGGGGTTTTTTGGGTTTTTTGGATTTTTTTTGGGGATTTTTTTGGATTTTTTGGGGATTTTTTGGGTTGTTTTGAGTGGGTTTTAAGGTATTTTTGGGGGGTTTAATGGATTTTTTTTTTTTTTGGAGGGGTTTTGGGGTTTTTTAGGGGTATTTTGGGTCGATTTTTTTGGGATTTTGGGGGTGATTTGGGGCAGACACTTTTTTGTGGGTTTTTGTGAGTTTTTCGAGGATTTTTTTGGGATTTCTTTACGGTATTTTTTTTTTTGGGGAGGGGTTTTTGAGAGGATTTTTTTTTTTTTTTTAATTTCTGACCTTTCCTGTCCAGTTTCTTATGTTGGTTTTTTTTTTGTTTTGTTTTGTTTTTTGTGGTTTTTTTTTCAGGGCATTTTTATTTATATATATATATATATATATATATATTTTAAATTTCTGACCTTTCCTGTCCGGTTTCTTATGATTTTGTTTTGTTTGTTTGTTTTGTTTTGTTTGTTTGTTTGTTTTGTTTTGTTTTGTTTGTTTTGTTTTGTTTTGTTTTTTTGGTGGTTTTTTTTCAGGGATTATTTATATTATATAATATATATATATATATATATTTTTTTTTTTTTTTAATTTCTGACCTTTCCTATCCTGTTTTTTATGTTTTTTTCTTTGTTTTTTTTTTTTTTGTTTTGTTTTGTTTTGTTTTGTTTGGTTTGGTTTTTTTTTTCAGTGGCGTTTTTCCAGGGCATTTTTAATTTTTTATTATTTTATTTTCAATTTCTAACCTTTCCTGTCCGGTTTTTTACATTTCTATTAATTTTTTTTTTATTTTTTCGTTATTTTCGCCCTCTCCCGAGTGGGTTTTTTTTTCCCCCCGCAGACGTGGTGTACGTGGCCGTGGTGAATCCCGCTCACCTGCCCGTGGGATTGCTTTTCCTGCGCCGGGGCCGCTCCGTGCTCATGGAAAAACCGCTGGCGCTCGACGCCGCCGAGGCCGCGCAGCTCGTGGGGGCGGCCCGGGAGCGCGGGGTCTTCCTCATGGAGGTGGGGGAGCCCCAAATCCCCCCCAGAATCCCCCCGAAAATCCCCAGAAAATCCGCCACAAAATTACCCAAAAATACCCCCCGAAATCTGCCCCCAAATCCGCCCCAAAATCCCCCAAAATCCCCGAAATCTGCCCCAAAATTCTCCCCAAAATACCCCAAAAATCACCAAAATATCCCCGAAATTTGCCAAAAAAATCCGCCTCAAATCCCCCCGAAAATCCCCAGAAAATCCGCCACAAAATTACCCGAAAAATACCCCCCGAAATCTGCCCCCAAATCCGCCCCCAAAATCCCAAAATCCCCAAAAATCCCCGAAATTTGCTCCCAAATCCGCCCCCAAAATCCCAAAATCCCCCAAAATCCCCGAAATTTGCTCCCAAATCCGCCCTAAATTCACCCCAAAAATCACCCCAAAAATCACCCCAAAAATCCCCGAAATTTGCTCCAAAATCCGCCCTAAATTCACCCCAAAAATCACCCCGAAATTTGCCCCAAAATTACCCGAAAAATACCCCCCGAAATCTGCCCCCAAATCCGCCCCAAAAATCCCCAAATCCCCAAAAATCACCCCGAAATTTGCCCCAAAATTACCCCAAATCCCAAAATCCCCAAAAATCCCCGAAATTTGCTCCCAAATCCGCCCCCAAAAATCCCAAAATACCCAAAAATCCCCGAAATTTGCCCCAAAATTACCAAAAAAATTACCCAAAAATCACCAAAAAAATTCCCCCCAAAATCCCCGAAATTTGCTCCAAAATCCGCCCTAAATTCACCCCGAAAATCCCCAGAAAATCACCCAGAAAATCCGCCACAAAATTACCCGAAAAATATCCCCCGAAATCTGCCCCCAAATCCGCCCCAAAAATCCCAAAATACCCAAATATCCCCGAAATCTGCTCAAAAATCCGCCCCAAAAATCCCAAAATACCCAAATATCCCCGAAATCTGCTCAAAAAATCCGCCCCAAAAATCCCAAAATACCCAAATATCCCCGAAATCTGCCACAAAATCCGCCCTAAAAATCCCCAAATACCGAAAAATCCCCGAAATCTGCCCCCAAATCCGCGCCAAAAACCGCAAAAATCCCCGAAATTTGCCACAAAATCCGCCCTAAATTCACCCCAAAAATCGCCAAAAAATCCTCCCAAAAATCCCCGAAATCACCCCAAAAATCCGCCTTAAATTCACCCCAAAAATCCCCGAAATCTGTCCCAAAATTCCCCCCAAAAATCACCAAAATATCCCCGAAATTTGCCACAAAATCCGCCCTAAATTCACCCAAAAAATCAACAAAAAAATACCCTGAAATCCGCCACAAAATTACCCGAAAAATACCCCCCGAAATCTGCCCCCAAATCCGCCCCAAAATCCCAAAATACCCAAAAATCCCCAAATTTGCCCCAAAATTACCCAAAAAATACCCAAAAAATCCCCCAAAAATCACCAAAAAATCCCCCCAAAAATCCGTCCACCCCAAAATCCCGAAATCTGCCCCAAAATCCCCTAAAATACCCCAAAATCACCCAAATTGCCCGAAAATTTACCCAAAAAATTCCGACCCAAAATCCCCCAAAAATCCCCCTGAAATCGCCCACAAAATTACCCCCCAAAATACCCCCCAAAATTTCCCAAATCCCCCAAATTTCCAAAAAATAAATCCGCCCCAAATCCCCCAAAAATCCCCGAAATCGCCCACAAAATTCCCCAAAAATACCCAAACCCGAATCTGCCCCAAATCCCGCCCCAGATAATCCCAACATATCCCTGATATCTCCCCCAAATCCGCCCCAAGAATTCCCGAAATCTCAAATTTCCCCCAAAATCCCACATTCCCAGTTTATCCCATTTCCCCCCCAGTTCTACCCGCTTTATCCCGTTTATCCCATTATCCCCCATCCATTCCCAGATTCCATTATCCCCAGTATCCCAGCATTCCCAGTTTATCCAGTATATCCCATCTACCATATCCCATTTCCTTTCCCCCCCCAGGGTTTCTGGACCTGCTTCTTCCCGTTTATCCCAGTTTATCCCAGTATCCCAGTATCCCAATTATCCCCAGTATCCCAGTATCCATTATCCAGTTATCCCATTATCCCATTATCCCCATTATCCCATTTTCCCCCCCCCCAGGGTTTCTGGACTCGCTTCTTCCCCGTTTATCCCAGTTTATCCCAGTATCCCCATATCCCCAGTATCCCCAGTATCCCCAGTATTCCCAGTATTCCCATTATCCCCAGCATCCCCATTATCCCATTTTTTCCCCCCCCCAGGGTTTCTGGACTCGCTTCTTCCCCGTTTATCCCAGTTTATCCCAGTATCCCCAGTATCCCCAGTATCCCCAGCATTCCCAGCATCCCATTATCCCATTTTTTCCCCCCCCAGGGTTTCTGGACTCGCTTCTTCCCCGTTTATCCCAGTTTATCCAGTATCCCCAGTATCCCCAGTATCCCAGTCCCCATTATTCCCATATCCCATATCCCATATCCCCATTATCCCATTTTTTCCCCCCCCAGGGTTTCTGGACTCGCTTCTTCCCCGTTTATCCCAGTTTATCCCAGTATCCCCAATATCCCCAGTATCCCATACCCCAGCATTCCCAGCATTCCCATTATCCCATTTTTTCCCCCTCCCAGGGTTTCTGGACTCGCTTCTTCCCTATCCCGTTTACCCCGTCCCGTTCCCGATCCCCAGTACCCCTATCCAGGGGGTTCTGGACCCGCTCCATTCCATTTTCCCCCCAGGGTTCTCTGGACCGCTTCTTCCCGTTACCGTTACGGATCCCGCCAGTATCCAGCATCCCAGCTGCCTTTGCCCTTTTCCCCTCCGGGTTGGACTCGCGCTTCCGCCTGGCGCGCGCTGCGCCGCTGGCCTGGGGGGCTCTGGGGCCCCGCGGTAGCTCCGGTCTCTGGCTTCGCCGGCGGGAGGTCCGCGCTGCGCAGCCGGCGTGGCGGGGGCCTGGGACTGGGGGGCTACGGGGGCAGCGCGATGGCCTGCTGGGGGCGGCGACCCGAGGAGGCCACCTGCGGGCGCAGGGGTGAGCACCCACGGGTGGGGGGGCACTGGGATGGATGGGGGGGCAACTGGGGGGCACTGGGATAGATGGGGGGCACTGGGATAGACTGGGGGGCACTGGGATAGAGTGGGGGCACTGGGAAATGGACTAGGGGGGGGCATTGGGGGGCACTGGGATGAGTGGGGTGGATAGAGTGGGGGGCACTGGATAAGTGACTGGGGGGCACTGGGGGGGATAGAGGGGGCACTGGGATAGAGTGGGGGGCACTGGGATAGAGTGGGGGGCACTGGGATGGCCACTGGGGGGGGCACGATAGTGGGGGCACTGGGAGGATATGAGGGGGCACTGGGGGGCACTGGGATGGGACTGGTAAATGGGGGCACTGGATAATGGGGGGACTGAAATGGGGCGGGCATGGATAGATGGGGACGGTAAGTGGCACTGGGATGTGGACTGGTGGGCACTATGGGGATGGCGATAAAAGACTGGGGGGCACGTCTGGGCAGGAATGGGGGGGAATGCAACCTGGGATGAGGGGTGGGTGGGGCACTGGGGGGCACTGGGCAAGAGACTGTGGGGGCGCACTGGGATAACTGGTTGGGGGGCACGGATAGATGCTGGTGGGGCCGACTGGGGGGCATTGGGGTATATGGTGGGGGGGGGTGGGGGGCACTGGGATAGACTGGGGGGCGCTGGGATATATGACCTGGATGGGGGGCACTGGGGGGGCACTGGGGGGGCTGGGGGGCACTGGGGGGCACCAGTGAGTGACTGGGATGGACTGGGAGAGACTGGGGGGGAGTGGGGGGGATTCTCCCATTTTTCCCCCCATTATTCCCCCATTTTTTCCCCATTATTCCCCCCATTCCCCCCAATTTTCTCCACATTTTCCCCATTATCCCCCCAATTTTCCCCCCATTATTCTCCCCCAATTTCCCCCAATTTTTCCCCCATCATTCCCCCAATTTCTCCCCCATTTTTCCCCAATTTTCCCCCCATTATCCCCAATTTCCCCCCCATTTCCCCCCATTTTTCCCCCATTTCCCCCCATTTTTCCCCCCATTGTCCCCATTTCCCCACATTTTTCCCCAATTTCCCCCCAATTTCCCCCATTTTCCCCCATTTATCCCCCATTTTCCCCCAATTTTCCCCCATTTTCCCCCAATTTTCCCCATTTCCCCCCAATTTTCCCCCATTTTCTCCCAATTTCCCCCCAATTTCCCCCATTATTCCCCCATTTTTCCCCAATTTTCCCCCCCAATTTCCCCCCAATTTCCCCCATTCCCATTCCCATTTCCCCATTCCCCAATTTCCCCCCAATTTTCCCCCATTTTCCCCCTCAATTTCCCCCAATTTTCCCCCATTATCCCCCCCATTTCCCCATTTCCTTCCCCATTTCCATTCCCCCAATTTCCCTCCCCAATTTCCCCCCAATTCATTTCCCCCATTCCCCCATTTTTCCCCCATTTTCCCCCATTTCCCCCCAATTTTCCCCCAATTTCCCCCATTTTTCCCCAATTTCCCCCATTTATCCCCCCATTTCCCCCCCATTTTTCCCCCATTTCCCCCCAATTTTTCCCCATTTTTCCCATTTCCCGCAGGTGTGGACGAATCCGTGTGCGTGTCCTTGACCTTCCCGATCGTCCCTGCCTCTCTCACCTTCTCCATGAGCGGGAGCATCCGGGGGGGCTGCGCTGGGGGACCCCTGGGCTGGCCGAGGTGACACCCCAAAACCCGGGGGGGGACGCCCAAAAACTGGGGGAAAAAATCGGGGGATGGCAAAAATCGGGGAGGGCAAAAAACGGGGAAAAAATTCAAAATTGGAGACCAACCAAAAAACTGCGGGGGAGCCCAAAAAAAAAAAATGGGGAGGGAACCCCAAAAACCGGGGGGGGGGGGCACCCCGAAAATTGGGCTGGATTTATTTTGGGATTTCGGGTTTTTGGGGTGGATTTTATTCGTAATTTCGGGGATTTTTTTGCAGGATTTTATTTGTAATTTCGGGGATTTTTTTGCAGGATTTTTTTTAGTAATTTGGGGTATTTTGGGCTGGATTTTATTTGTAATTTGGGTATTTTGGGATGGATTTTATTCGTAATTTCGGGGATTTTTTTTGCAGGATTTTTTTTTAGTAATTTTGGGTATTTTGGGCTGGATTTTATTTGTAATTTTGGGGTATTTTGGGATGGATTTATTTGTAATTTCGGGTTTTTTGGGCTGGATTTATTTGTAATTCGGGGATTTTTTTGCAGGATTTTATTTGTAATTTCGGGGTATTTTGGATGGATTTTATTTGTAATTTCGGGATTTTTTTGCAGGATTTTTTTTAGTAATTTTGGGGTATTTTGGCTGGATTTTATTTGTAATTTCGGGGTATTTTGGGCTGGATTTTATTTGTAATTTCGGGATTTTTTTGCAGGATTTTTTTTAGTAATTTTGGGGTATTTTGGGCTGGATTTTATTTGTAATTTGGGGTATTTTGGGATGGATTTTATTTGTAATTTCGGGTTTTTTTGGGCTGGATTTTATTCGTAATATCGGGATTTTTTGCAGGATTTTATTGTAATTTCGGGGTATTTTGGGCTGGATTTTATTTTTAATTTCGGGTTTTTGGGGCTGGATTTTCGTAATTTCGGGTATTTTGGGCTGGATTTTATTTGTAATTTCGGGTTTTCTGGGGCTGGATTTCGGGGGGTTTGGGCTGGATTTCTTTGGAATTTCGGGGTTTTTGGGCTGGATTTTCTGGGATTTCGGCGATTTTTGGGGCTGGATTTTGGGTTTTTTGGCTGGATTTTTTTTTTTAATTTCGTGTTTTTTTGGGCTGGATTTGGGGGCTTTTTTTGCTGTTTTTTTTTTGTTTTTTTTTTTTTTTGTAATTTCGGGGTTTTTTCTGCTTTTTTTTTTTTTTTTTTTTTTTTTTTTTTTTATTTCGGTGGGGTTTTTTTTTGATTTTTTTTTTTGTGATTTCAGGGGGTGTTTTTTTTGTAATTTCTTTTTTTTTTTTTTCTGGATTTTTTTTTTTTTTTTTTTTTTGATTTCGGGTGGTTTTTTTTTAATTTCAGGGGTTTCTTTTCTGGATTTTTTTTTTTTTTTTTGGATTTCGGGTGGTTTTTTTTTAATTTCATGGGTTTCTTTTCTGGATTTTTTTTGGATTTCGGGTGTGGTTTTTTTTTGTAATTTCGGGTTTTTTTTTTTCTTGGATTTTTTTTGGGATTTCGGGGTTTTTTGGGGCGGGGGTCTCCCTGACTGACCCTCGCGCCCCCCGGCAGCTGCCCAGCCACATGAACTGCCCCACCGAGCTGCTCTGGGGGGGTCGCTGCGAGCGCTTCCCGCTGCCCCGGCGAGCCCCAATTTCCCGCACAGCTCCGGGCTGCGCTACGAGGCGCAGCAGTGCGGGAGTGCCTGCTGCGGGGTGAGGGGCTGCGCAGAAATTCGGGGGGATTGGGGGGGATTCGGGGGGTTGGGGGAGATTCGGGGGGATTGGGGTGGGATTTGGGGGGATTGGGGGAGATTCGGGGGATTGGGGGGATTCGGGGGGATTGGGGTGGGATTCGGGGGGGTTGGGGGGAGATTCGGGGGGTTTGGGTGAGATTCGGGGGATTGGGGTGGGATTTGGGGGGTTTGGGTGAGATTCGGGGGATTGGGGTGGGATTTGGGGGGGTTGGGGTGGGATTTGGGGAGATTCGGGGGATTGGGGTGGGATTTGGGGGGTTTGGGTGAGATTCGGGGGATTGGGGTGGGATTTGGGGGATTGGAGGGAGATCCGGGGTTTGGGGAGAAATTCGGGGGATTGGGGTGGGATTTGGGGGGATTTGGGGGAGATTCGGGGGATTGGGGTGGGATTTGGGGGTTGGGGTGGGATTTGGGGAGATTCGGGGGGATGGGGTGGGTTTGGGGGGTTGGGGGGATTTGGGGGAGATTCGGGGGGATTGGGTGGGATTTGGGGGGATTGGAGGGGGATCCGGGGGTTTGGGGAGAAATTCGGGGGGATTGGGGTGGGATTTGGGGGGTTGGGGGAGATTCGGGGGGTTTGGGTGAGATTCGGGGGATTGGGGTGGGATTTGGGGGGGTTGGGGGGAGATCCGGGGGGTTTGGGGGAAATTCGGGGGGATTGGGGTGGGATTTGGGGGGATTTGGGGGAGATTCGGGGGATTGGGGTGGATTTGGGGGGGTTGGGGTGGGATTCGGGGGGTTTGGGGGGATTGGGGTGGATTTGGGGTGGTTTGGGGGAAATTCGGGGGTTTGGGGGGAAATTCGGGGGGTTTGGGGTGGGATTTGGGGGTTTGGGGGAGATTCGGGGGGTTTGGGGTGGGATTTGGGGGGTTTGGGGGAAATTCGGGGGGTTTGGGGGAGATTCGGGGGGAATTGGGGAAATCCGGGGGGATTGGGGGGAGATTCGGGGGTTTTGGGGGGAAATCCGGGAGGTTTGGGGTGGGATTCGGGGGGTTTGGGCAAATCCGAGGGGAAATTCGGGATTTCGGGGTCAAATTCGAGGGATTTGGGGTCAAATCCGGGGAGTTTGGGGCAAATCCGTGGGGTTTGGGACAGATCCGGGGGTTGGGAGCGGGATTTGGGGATTTCGGGGTCAATTCCGGGGTTTTGGGGTGAATCCCCGGGTTTTGGGGTGAATTCCCGGGATTTTGGGGTGAATTCTTGGGATTTTGGGGTGAATCCGCGGGATTTTGGGGTGACCCCCGGGGTTTTGGGGTGACCCGGGATTTGGGACCCCGGGTTTTGGGTAATCCCCGGGATTTTGGGGTGAAATTCCCGGGATTTTGGGGTGAATCCGCGAGGTTTTGGGGTGACCCCGGGGGTTTGGGGTAATCCCGGGATTTTGGGGTGAATCCCCCGGGATTTTGGGGTGAATCCGGTTTGGTAATCCCGGGATTTTGGGGTGACCCCCGGGTGCCGGGTTTTGGGTGACCGGGACCCCGGATTTTGGGGCGAATGACCCGGGGTTTTGCGGTGTGAATCCCCGGGAATTGGGTCTGGGGGCCGGGGGTATCCCGGGCGAATCCGGTTGACCCCGGTGGACCCGGGTGGGGACCGCAGGCCGGGGTGACCCCCGGTTTGGGGTAATCCCGGGGATTGGGGTGACCCCGGGGTTGGGGTGACACCCCGGGATTTGGTAATCCCGGAATTTGGGTAATCCCGGGATTTGGGTGAATCCGTGGGACCGCGGGTTTGGGTGACCCCGAATTTGGGTAAATCCCGGGGATATTGGGTGACCCCCGGGATTTTGGGTGACCCCCGGATTTGGGGTAATCCGGATTGGGTGACCCCGGGTTTTGGGACCCCTGCTCGGCCAGGCTGACCGAGAGCCCGAGATGCCGCTGGCAGAGAGCGAGGCGATCGCGCGGCTGCTGGACCAGCGCGGCACAGCTGGGGCTGGGCGCCGGGCGACGCTGGCACCCCGCGACCCCCGGAGTGACCCGGATGACCGCTGGCCACGAGTGACCACTGACACCCCCGGAGTGACCGCTGACCCCGGAGTGACCGCCGGAGTGACCGCTGGCCACCGAGTGACCACTGCACCCGGAGTGACCACTGACCCCGGAGTGACCGCCGGAGTGACCGCTGACCCTGGAGTGACCACGACCCAGTGACCAGTGACCGCTGGCCACCGAGTGACCACTGACCCCAAGTGACCACTGACACCCTGGAGTGACCGCCGGAGTGACCGCTGATCCTCCGAGTGACATGACCCCAGTGACCACTGACCCGAGTGACCACTGACCCGGAGTGACCGCCGAGTGACCGCTGCACCGAGTGACCACTGCCCGAGTGAGCACTGAGTGACCCCCCGCAGTGACCGCCTGACCCCCTGGTGTCGCAATAAAAGTCTCAACACCTGCGCCCCAGTCCCCGCCGTGCCTCCCAGTCGACCAGTGCCTCCGAGAACCATGCCCGCAGTAGACCAGTCCCCCAGTAGAACCAGCCCTCGCATAAAGTCTCAACACCGTCTCCAGTCGAACCAGTCCCTCCCAGTACGAACCAGTCCTCCAGTACGAACCAGTCCTCCCAGTACGAACCAGTCCCTCCCAGTAAGAACCAGTCCCTCCCAGTAAGAACCAGTCCCTCCCAGTAAGAACCAGTCCCTACCAGTGCCTCCCAGTGCCTCCCAGTTGGTGTCTCACAGCAGCAGCCCATGCTGGCGCAGCTCCCAGTCCTCTCCCAATCCCTCCCAGTACGAACCAGTGCCTCCCAGTAAAACCAGTCCCTACCAGTAAGAACCAGTCCCTACCAGTAAGAACCAGTGCCTCCCAGTAAGAACCAGTCCCTCCCAGTCCCTCCCAGTCGGTCCCAGTGGGTGTCTCACAGCAGCAGCCCGTGCTGGCGCAGCTCCCAGTCCCTCCCAGTAAGAACCAGTCCATCCCAGTCATTCCCAGTCCCTCCCAATCCTCTCCCAGTCCCTCCCAGTAAGAACCAGTCCATCCCAGTCATCCCAGTCCTCCCAATCCTCTCCCAGTCCCTCCCAGTAAGAACCAGTCCATCCCAGTCTGTTCCCATTTGGTTATATCGAGCGCAGGCTGTTCGGCAGCTCCCAGTCCTCCCAGTAAGAACCAGTCCATCCCAGTCCCTCCCAATCCTCCTCCCAGTCCATCCCAGTAACGAACCAGTGCCATCCCAGTCCCATCCCAGTCCCCTCCCAGTAAGAACCAGTCCATCCCAGTCTGTCCCAGTTGGTTTATTCGAGCGGCAGGCTGTTCTGGGCAGCTCCCAGTGCCTCCCAGTCCACCAGTGCCTCCCAGTCCCTCCCAGTAAGAACCAGTCCATCCCAGTCCATCCCAGTTGGTTTATTCGAGCGGCAGGCTGTTCTGGTGCAGCTCCCAGTGCCTCCCAGTGCCTCCCAGTGGGTGTCTCAGAGCAGCAGCCCGTGCTGGCGCAGCACAGCCGTGAACGGCGCTGCCTTGCGCTCGGCGCTGCGCTCGGCCCGGCGGCGCAGGCTCTGCGGGGGGACGGGGGTTACTGGGGGACTGGGGGGATTGGGGGGATTGGGGGGGACTGGGGGATTGGGGGGGATTGGGGGGACTGGGGGGATGGGGGGGATTGGGGGGATTGGGGGGGATTGGGGGGGACTGGGAATTGGGGGATTGGGGGGATTGGGGGGATTGGGGGGATTGGGGGATTGGGGGGGATTGGGGGATTGGGGGGACTGGGGGGATTGGGGGGAACTGGGGGGGATTGGGGGGACTGGGGGGATGGGGGGGATGGGGGATTGGGGGGAACTGGGGGGATTGGGGGGATTGGGGGAACTGGGGGGGATTGGGGGGATTGGGGGGGATTGGGGGGGATTGGGGGAAGTGGGGTTACTGGGAGAAGTGGGGGGACTGGGAGGGACTGGGGGGGATTGGGGGGACTGGGGGGATTGGGGGGACTGGGGGGGATTGGGGGGACTGGGGGGATTGGGGGACTGGGGGATTGGGGGGGATTGGGGGAAGTGGGGTTACTGGGAGAAGTGGGGGGACTGGGAGGGACTGGGGGGGATTGGGGGGAACTGGAGGGGACTGGGGGGGATTGGGGGGACTGGGGTTACTGGGGTTACTGGGAGAACTGGGGGGACTGGGGAGACTGGGCACAAATGGAGGAAACTGGGCATAAACTGGGGGGAAACGGGAAAACTGGGTGGGAACTGGGCACAAATTGGGGAGAAAACGGGGGGGAGACCGGAGAGAAAATGGGGACAACACCCTGGGACCCCCCAAACCCCCCCAGACCCAACCCCAGACCCCCCAATCCCACAGACCCCAATCCCCCCTAGGACCCCCAAACCCCCAGGACCCCCCCCCAGACCCCCAAACCCCCCCTAGGACCCCCCAAACCCCACCCAGGACCCCCCAAACCCCCCCTAGGACCCCCCAAACCCCCCCAGGACCCCCCAAACCCCACCCAGGACCCCCCAAACCCCACCCAGGACCCCCAACATCCCACCCAGGACCCCCCACACCCCCCCCCCGATTTTGGGGGGATTTCCCCCCTTTTCCCCCCTCACCATCATCTTCCTCTTCTTGCTGTAGCGCAGCTTGGCTTTCTCCTTCCTCTTCTCCTCCAGGGCCTCGGTGACCTCCCGGTACTTCCAGCCCACCTCGTGGGCCAGGCGGCCCAGCACGGCAAACTGGGAGACACTGGGAGGCTCAGGGACCCCGGGAACCCAGCCCAGAATCCAGGAAATCCCACAAACCCCCCAAAATCCCATAAAACCAGCCCGGAATCCTATAAACCCCCAGCAAAATGCTGTAAAAACAGCTCAAAATCACATAAATCCCCATCAAAATCCCATAAAACCAGCTCAAAATCACATGAAGTTGCATAAATTCCATAAAATCCTCACCAAAATCTCATAAAACCACCCCAAAATCACATAGATCCCCCCAAAATCCCATAAAACCAGCTCAAAATCACATAAATCCCCCACAAAATCCTGTAAAACCACCCCAAAATCCATAAAACCAGCCCAAATCCATAAACCCCCACCAAAATCCATAAAACCACCCAGAATCCCAGGAAATCCCATAAATCCCATAAAATCCTTCCAAATTCTCTAAATAAATATTCTAAATAAAATTCTAAAATTCTAAACTCTAAATAAAAAAATTCTCTCCCATAAATCCCCCCAAAAATCCCATAAAAAAATCTTATAAATCCCTAAATCCCCCCAAAAATCCCTTAAATTCTCCCCAAAAATTCTCTAAATCCCCCTAAATTCCCCTAAATCCCCTAAAATCCCCCCAAATCCATTAAATAAAATCCCCTCAAATTCCCCAAATCCCTAAATCCCCCCCCAAATCTCCAAATTCCCAAATCCCTCCCAAAATCCATCCCCAAAAATCCTTTAAAAATCCCCAAAATCCCCCAAAATCCCATAATTCCAATCCCCCCAAATCCCATAAATTCCATCCCATAAAAATCCTTAAATCCCCTAATTCCCACTCAAATCCCTAAAAAATTCCAAATCCCCCAAACCCAATCCCATTAAAAATCCCTCAAATCCCCAAATCCCTAAATCCCCCCCAAATCCCCCAAAATCCCATTAAAAATCTCCATAAATCCCCCAAATCCCAAAATCCATTAAAAATCCCATAAATCCCCAAAATCCCCCAAAATCCCATAAAAAATCCCATAAATCCCCAACCCAAATCCCTAAAAATCTAATCCCCAAATCCCAAAAAATCCTATAACATCCACCCAAAATCCCAAATCCCCCAAAATCCCATAAATCCCCCAAATCCCCCAAAATCCCATAAAAATCCCATAAATCCCCCAAAATCCCATAAAATCCCATAAATCCCCAAAATCCCATAAAATCCCAAAATCCCCCAAATAAATCCAAATCCCAACAAAATCCCCCATAAATCCCCCAAATTCCCCCAAAATCCCATAAATCCTATCCCAATCCCAATCCCCCCAAAATCTCACCTTGCGGGTGGGTTTCAGGCGGATGATCTTCAGGGCTGCAGGCACCACCATCCTCTTCCTCTGCATTTGGGGGGAGTTTTTAGGGATTTTTAGGGATTTTTTGGGAATTTTTGGGAATTTGGGGGGATTCTGGGGGTCCCAGGGGGGTTTTGGTGTCTCAGGGTTTGGGGTTTTTCTCAGCACGAGTCAAACAATGTAGGTAAGAGAAACATCACCGACACCGGGGGGATTTTTGGGGGGGTTTTTGGGGGGGTTTGGGGGGTCCTGGGGGGATTTGGGGGGTCCTGGGGGGATTTGGGGGGTCCTGGGGGGGTTTGGGGGGTCCTGGGGGGGATTTGAGGGGTCTTGGGGGGGATTTAGGGGGTCCTGGGGGAGATCTGGGGGGGTGCCAAGGGGATTTGGGGATCCTGGGGAGGATTTAGGGGGGGTCCCAAGGGGATTTTGGGGGTCCTGGGGGGATTTGGTGGGGGGTCTGGAAGGATTTGGGGGGTCCTGGGAGGATTTAGGGGAGATTTGGGGGGTCCTGGGAGGATTTAGGGGGGTCCTGGGAGGATTTAGGGGAGATTTGGGGGGTCCTGGGAGGATTTAGGGGGTCCTGGGAGGATTTAGGGGAGATTTGGGGGGTCCTGGGAGGATTTAGGGGGTCCTGGGAGGATTTAGGGGAGATTTGGGGGGTCCTGGGAGGATTTAGGGGGGTCCTGGGAGGATTTAGGGAGATTTGGGGGGTCCTGGGAGGATTTAGGGGGTCCTGGGGGATTTAGGGGAGATTTGGGGGGTCCTGGGAGGATTTAGGGGGTCCTGGGGGATTTAGGGGAGATTTGGGGGGTCCTGGGAGGATTTAGGGGGTCCTGGGGGGATTTAGGGGAGATTTGGGGGGTCCTGGGAGGATTTAGGGGGTCCTGGGGGGATTTAGGGGAGATTTGGGGGTCCTGGGAGGATTTAGGGGGTCGGGGGGATTTAGGGGAGATTTGGGGGGTCCTGGGAGGATTTAGGGTGTCCCGGGGGGGTTGGAGGGGATTTAGGGGAGATTTGGGGGGTCCTGGGGGGATCTGGGGGGATTTAGGGGAGATTTGGGGGTTCCTGGGAGGATTTTGGGGGGTCCTGGGGGGATTTGGGGAGTCCTGGGGGGATTTAGGGGAGATTTGGGGGGGTTCCAGGGGGTTTGGGGGGGATTTTGAGGGTCCTGGGGGGATTTGGGGGGGTAATTTGGGTTGGGGTAGTTATGGGTCAGTTCTGGGGTACACTCAGGGCAGTTTGGGATCAGTTTTGGGGTTCATTCAGGGCAGTTTGGGGTCAGTTTTAGGGTCAGTTTTGGGGTTCATTCAGGACAGTTTTGGGGTCAGTTCTGGGGTTCATTCAGGACAGTTTTAGGGTCAGTTCTGGGGTTCATTCAGGACAGTTTGGGGTCAGTTTTGGGTACACTCAGGGCAGTTTGGGGTCAGCTCTGGGTACACTCAGGGCAGTTTGGGGGTCAGTTCTGGGGTTCATTCAGGACAGTTTTGGGGTCAGTTTTGGGGTACACTCAGGGCAGTTTGGGGTCAGCTCTGGGGTACACTCAGGGCAGTTTGGGGTCAGTTTTGGGGTTCATTCAGGGCAGTTTTGGGGTCAGTTCTGGGGTTCATTCAGGACAGTTTTGGGGTCAGTTTTGGGGTTCATTCAGGACAGTTTTGGGGTCAGTTTTGGGGTTCATTCAGGACAGTTTTAGGGTCAGTTCTGGGGTTCATTCAGGGCAGTTTGGGGTCAGTTCTGGGGTACACTCAGGGCAGTTTGGGGTCAGTTCTGGGGTTCATTCAGGACAGTTTTGGGGTCAGTTTTGGGGTACACGCAGGGCAGTTTGGGGTCAGTTTTGGGGTACACGCAGGGCAGTTTGGGGTCAGTTCTGGGGTTCATTCAGGGCAGTTTGGGGTCAGTTTGGGGTTCATTCAGGGCAGTTTTGGGGTCAGTTTTGGGGTACACGCAGGGCAGTTTGGGGTCAGTTTTGGGGTCAGTTTTAGGGTTCATTCAGGACAGTTTTGGGGTCAGTTTTGGGGTACACTCAGGGCAGTTTTGGGGTCAGTTTTAGGGTTCATTCAGGACAGTTTTGGGGCGCAGTACAATCAGGGGAGGGGTCCCACCTTGTCGTAGGGTGGGGGGATCCCATCAAACACCTTGAGGCGCTCCAGGGCCGCCTGGCCCCGCTTGGTCTTGTGGGGCAGCATCCCTGCAATTGGGGAGGGGTCTCAGAGAAGCCTTTGGGGGGGGGGGTTGGGGTGGGGGTCCCCAAATTGAGGAGGGGGCCGCGCTCACCCCGCACCGTCCGCCAGAAGATGCGGCTGGGGGCTCGGAAGTGGAAGGGACCCCGGGAGGGGTTGGTGTTCATCCTCTTCCTCAGGAAAGCCAAAAATTTCACTGGGGGTTGGGGGGGGAAAGGGGTGAGAAAAGGGGGTGGGAAAATTGGGAGGAGGAAAAATCCCAAAATTGGCACAAAAAACCCACAAAATTGGCTCAAAAAACCTGAAAATTGGCCCAAAAAAGCCACAAATTGGCCCAAAAAACCCACAAATTGGCCCAAAAAAACCCAAAATTGGCACAGAAAAATCCCGAAATTGGCAAAAAGAATCCAAAAAATTTGGGACAAAAACCAAAATTGGCCAAAAAAATCCCAAAGTTGGCTCAAAAAAACCACAAAAGGATCCTGAAAATCCAAAAAAAACCCCAAAAAACACCCAAAATGAGCCCTGAAAATCCCCAAAAAAACCCCAAAATGGCCCCAAAAAACCCCAAAAAGGGTCCTGAAAACCCCAAAAAAAACCCCAAAAAGGCCCCAAAGAAACCCAAAACGAGCCCTGAAAACCAAAAAATCCCCAAAATTGGCCCAAAAAAACCCCAAAATGAGCCTGAAAATCCCAAAAAAAACCCACCCCAAAAACGGCCCCAAAAAACCCCAAAAAGACCCAAAAAGGGACCCTGAAACCCCAAAAAAAGCCCCAAAACCCCGGGATTGGCCCCAAAACAGACCCTAAAAATAACCCCAAACACCCTCAAAATGGAACCCAGGATTAGCCCTAAAAAAGACCCAAAAAAATACCCCAAGAAACCCCAAAATCAAACCCTTAAAAACCCCAAAATGTGCCCCAAACCAGACCCTAAAAAAGCCCACAAATAAACCCCTAAAATATCCAGGACTAGCCCCAAAAAATTCCTAAAAAATTCCTAAAAAACCCCCAAACGGGCCCTAAAAAACCCAAAATGTGCCCCAAACCAGACCCTAAAAAAGCCCACAAATAACCCCCAAGATGAGCCCTAAAACATCCAGGACTAACCCCAAAAAATTCCTAAAAAATTCCTAAAAAACCCAAAATGTGCCCCAAACCAGACCCTAAAAAAGCCCCCCAAATAAACCCCAAGACGAGCCCTAAAACATCCAGGACTAACCCCAAAAAATTCCTAAAAAATTCCTAAAAAACCCCAAAATGTGCCCCAAACCAGACCCTAAAAAAGCCCCCCAAATAAACCCCAAGATGAGCCCTAAAACATCCAGGACTAACCCCAAAAAATTCCTAAAAAATTCCTAAAAAAACCCCAAAATGTGCCCCAAACCAGACCCTAAAAAAGCCCCCCAAATAAACCCAAGATGAGCCCTAAAACATCCAGGACTAGCCCCAAAAAATTCCTAAAAAATTCCTAAAAAAACCCCAAAATGTGCCCCAAACCAGACCCTAAAAAAGCCCCCAAATAAACCCCAAGACGAGCCCTAAAACATCCAGGACTAACCCCAAAAAATTCCCTAAACCAAACCCCCCAAACAAAAAGGGCCCCCTAAAAAACCCCCAAAATGTGCCCCAAACCAGACCCTAAAAAAAGCCCCCAAATAACCCCCAAGATGAGCCCTAAAACATCCAGGACTAACCCCAAAAAATTCCTAAAAAAATTCCTAAAAAAACCCCCCAAACGGGCCCTAAAAAAACCCCAAAAACGGGCCCCAAACCGCCGGATTTCCCCCCAAATCCCCCCAACCCCCGATGTTTCCGAGCACTCACGTTTGTTGCGGTAGAAGTTCCCGGAGATGTTGATGCCCTCGCACCGAACCACGACCACGCGGCGCCCTGCGGGCAGCGCGGCCCCCTTACCACTCCCGGGTCCCATTTTCCCTTCCCGAGTCCCGGTTTGCCACTCCCGGGTCCCATTTTCCCTTCCCGAGTCCCGGTTTGCCACTCCGGGTCCCATTTTCCCTTCCCGAGTCCCGGTTTGCCACTCCCGGGTCCCATTTTCCCTTCCTGATTCCCGGTTTTCCCTTCCCGGTTCCCATTTTACTCCCGATTCCCATTTTCCACTCCCGGTTCCCAGTTTTCCTTCCCGATTCCCGATTCTCCCTTCCCGATCCCGGGTTTCCACTCCCGGTTCCCATTTTCCCTTCCCGGCTCCCGATTTTCCACTCCCGATTCCCGGTTTCCCCCTCCGGTTCTCATTTTCCATTCCCGGTTCCCGGGTTTCCCCTCCCGGTCTCGTTTTTCCACTCCCGGTTTTCCCCTCCGGTCTCGTTTTCCACTCCTGATTCCGGTTTTCCCCTCCCGGTTCCCGGGTTTCCCCTCCCGATTCCCGATTTTCCCTTCCTGATTCCCGGTTTTCCACTCCCGGTTCCATTTTCCACTCCCGGTTCCCGGTTCTCCCCTCCCGATTCCCGTTTTCCGCTTCTAATTCCCGTCCTGGTTCCTGTTTTTCCCTCTCCCAGTCCCGGTTCTCGTTTTTTTTTCCCCTCCCGGTCTCGTTTTTCCTCTCCCCATTCTGTTTTCTCTTCCTGATTCCCGTTCTCACCTCCCGGTCCCGGTTTTCCCTTCTCGTTTTCCCCTCCCGGTCCCGGTTCTCCCCCCACGTTTTTCCCGTCCCAATTCCCGTCCCGCTTCCCTCTCCTGGTTCCCGTTTTCCCTTCCCGGTTCTCCCCTCCCGATTCCCGTTCTCCCAATTCCCATTTTCCCCTCCCGATTCCCGTTCTCCCAATTTCCATTCTCCCGTTTTCCCCGTTCTCCCCGGTTCCCGTTTTTCCCATTCTCCCGGTTCCCGTTTTCCCCGTTCTCCCCGGTTCCCGTTTTTCCCATTCTCCCGGTTCCCGTTCTTCCCATTCTCCCGGTTCCCGTTCTTCCCATTCTCCCGGTTCCCGTTTTCCCCGTTCTCCCGGTTCCCGTTCTTCCCATTCTCCC
>JAVUNC010000105.1:0-37393 GCA_032173965.1 Sitta carolinensis
CCTGTTGTCCCCGGCGGTTAGCAGTAGCCTGCCGGGCCGGGGTGCCCGTTGTCCCCGCCCGGCCTTGTGTAGGCGCGTGGCGGGGTAGACATGTTGTCCCTTACCGGAGTTACCCGTGCCCTCGGCGGGGGAGACCTGTTGCTTTGCTGGGGTAGACTGTTGCCCTTTCCCGGGGTTGGGTTTTTTGACCTCTGTCCCGTGCAGGTTAGACTGTTTTTCCTTGGGGGGTTTGACTTTTTGTCTCGGACGCCAGCCCTTTGGGGCCGTGGCCGGGGGTTTTACTGTTGTCCCAGCCCGGGGTAGACCTGTGCCTCGGCCGAGGTAAACCCTTTGCCCCCCCGGGGTAGACCTGTTGTCTCGGACTCCTTGCAGTAGCCGCCGTGGGTGGGTGAACCCCGTTGACCCTTTGGCCGGCCCTTTCCGAGTCCGCCTTTTGGCCCGGGTAGACCTGTTGTCCTCGTCCGGCCCTTTGCCCTAGGGGGCCGTGGCCGGGTAGACCCCTTTTTCTGTTGGGGCCCTTTGCCCTTGGACGCCCTGGCAGGGGTGACCTGTTGTCTGGCCAAGTAGACCTTTTTTTCCCCGGCTTTGGTAGACTGTGCCCTCGGCCGGGGGGAGACCCCTTTTCCTTGCGGGATGACTGTTGTCCTCGGCCGGGGTGATGTTTTTTCCCCGGCCCGGCCTTTGCGTGGCGGCCGTGGTGGGGGTAGTGCTCTGCCTGGGTGGGGAAAGACCTGCTGCCCCCGGACGTGGTAGACCTGTTGTCCTCACCGGAATGTAGCCTAGGCCGCCCTGGCCAGGGTAGCTGTTTCCTCGGCCCGGGGAACGTGCGCCCTCGGCCGGGGTGCCTGTTAGCTCTGCCGGGTATACTTGTTGTCCTCGTCCCGGGGTGACTGGCTGTCCGTGCCCGGGTAGACGGGCTTCCCCGGGGGGGGTAGACCTTTATTTGTGGGGTTATACCCGTTTTTCGGTGGGGTGCCCGTTGTCCTCGGCGGGGGGGACCCGTGCCCCCGGCCGGGGTAGACTTGCTGTCCTGGCCGGGGATAGACCTGTTGTCCGTCGGCCGGGTAGACCGTGTCCGGGTAGACCTGTCTCGCCGTGCCTTAGCCGTTGAGGCCGCCGTCTGGCCGGGGAAACCTGTCCTCTGCCTGGGTAAACCTGTGCGTACCGGGGTAGACCAGTTCACCTCGGCGCCTAGTCAGGCCGCCGTGGCGGTAGACCGTTGCTCGGCCGGGTGACTGCGCCCCGGCGGGGTAGACCACTGACCCGGCCGGGTAGACCTTGTCTCGCCGCTTTAGCGTGGCGCGTGGCGGTAGACCGTTGTCTCGCTGGCCTCCCGTAGCCGCCTGGCCGGGTAACCTGTTGCCTGTCCAGTACTGTTAGCGCTCCTGGGCAGACTGTTGCCCTCTCCTGGTAGATTGTTCCTGTGCGGATGACCGTCTGTCGTCGGCCGGGTAGACCTGCTGCCCTTGCGGGGTAGACCGTCTCCTGTGCGGATAGACCTGATGTCCTGTCGGGAACCTGTTGTCCTCGGCCGGCTAGCCGTAGGCGCAGTGGCCTGGTAACCTGTTGTCAGGCGGGGTAGACTGTTCGCGTCGGGTAGACCTGGCCCTCGGCGGGGTAACCTGTTAGCCCGTGGCGGCCTTTGCCCTTCCTGGGTAACTGCTGCCTTGCCGATAGACCGCTGTCTCGGGATATCTGCTGCCCGCTGGGGGTCGTCTGTCTATGCCGATAGACCTGTTGCTGGGCTGGAGACTGTGTCCCGCGGCTAGCATAGCCCGTGCCGGGGTAGACCTTTGTCCGCGGCGGCTTATCGTAGGCGGCCGTGCGGGGTAACTGTGCCCGGCGGGTGACCTGCTGCCTGTCCGGGTGCCGCGCCCTGGCCGGGTAGACCTGTTACTCAGCCGCCAAGTCTAGCGCCGTGGCCTGGTAACCTGTTTCTTGCGTGGTAACTGTTGTCCTCGCGGGTAGACCTGCTGCCCCGCTGGGTAGCGCTGCTCGGAGGGTAGCTTCAACCCGGCGGGTAGAACTGTTGTCCGCGCCTTAGTCGTGGCCCGTGGCCGGTAACCTGTTGCCAGCCTGGGAACCTTAGCCGCTCCTGGGTAGACTTTCCTCGTCCTGGTAGATTGCGTCCTGTGCGGAAGACCGTGTCATCGCGGGTAACCGCTCCTCGCCGGGTAGACCGTCTTCCTGTCCGGGGTAGACTATTTTGCGGGTAGATCTGTTTCTCGCGCAGTGTAGGCGCCTGGCCGGAGACCTTTTTGCGGTAGCCTGGCCTCCGGCTTTTCGTGCCGCCTGGGCTCGGTAGACCTTTGTTAACAAAGAGACTGTTGTCCTTGGCCGAGTAACCGTGCCCTCGCCGTAGAGCCTGCCTCTGCGGTAACTTGCCTCGTCTCGGTAGACGGCTGTCCTGTGCCGGGATGACCGTCTGTCCTCGGCGGTAGACCTCTATCTCTGCGGGTAGACCTGCTGCCCTCGCCGGGTAAACCTTACCTCGCGGGCTAACCTGTTGCCCACGTCAGGTAGACAGTGCCTCTGCTGGCAGACTGTGCCCTCGTCCGGTAGACGCTCCGGCCGTACCGTGTCCTCGTCGGTATCTGCCGCCTGAGACCTTCCTCGGATAGCCGTGCCGCCTGTGCCGTGTCCTCGCCGGCCTTGCGACCTGGGCCGGGTAGCTGTTGCCCCCGCCTTGCTAGCGGCGTGGGGGTAGAAGTTGTCTTCGGTAACCTGCGCCTCGCGGGTAACCGAAGCTCTGCTGGTAGTGTGCCCTCGGCTGGTTGACCGTGCCTGGCGGGGTAACTTTTCCTCACGCTAGCGTGCGCCTGCCGGTGACCTGTTGTCCTGCCGTAGACGTCCCTCGGGTAACTTCCGCGGGTAACTGTGCCTGGACCTTAGCGCCCGGCGGTAACGTGCCTTGCGTTAGTGTGCCTGGCTGGGTGATTTGTCCTCCCGCCTTCCCCTGGTAGCGCCAGGAGACTTTGCTGGCTTGCCTAAGTCCGTGACTGTGTCCTGGCCGGTAACTTCCTCGGCGTAACCACTGTGCCGGGGTAGACTTGCCTGCCGGATAATGTTGTCCTGCGGCCTTTTCCCGCGGCGTTGCGTGGCGCTGTGGTTGTAGCCTGGGCGGGGAGACCTGTGCCTCGGGGTACTGTTTTCTCGCCGGTAGCCTCCCGCCGGGTGACGTCCTCGCCGGGAGACGTGCTCCCGGGAGACTGTTGCTCGCCGGTAACTTTTTCTCGCCTGTAGCCTGGTGTCTTGCCGGATACGCGGTCTGTCGCGGGTAACCTATTTGTGCCTGGGTACCTTGTCCGGCGGAGACCTGTTGTTCGGCGGGACCTTCTCGCGGGGTAACATCCCGGGGTAACTGTGCCAGGGTAGTCTGGCCGTGCGGTAGACTTGTCTCCGGCCTGCCTCGCGTGCCGCCTGCCTGTTACTTTGTCCTGCGGTAACTGTTGTCCGGCGTACCTGGCCGCGGGGACCTGTTGCCTCTGGGTTACTGCTGCCGGGTACTGTCCCGGGGTAACTGTGTGGCCGGGAACTCTGCCCCGCCGGGTCGTTGTCCTCCGGAGCCGCCTGGCGGTAACTTCCCTGCCGTTCTGGCCTGGCCGTAGACTGTGTCCAGCGTATGTAGGCGCCGGGCCGGGGTAACTGTGCCTCGCGGGTAGTGCTCCGGAACCTGCGCCCTGGCCGCCTGGCCGGTGATGTTCTGCGGTAACTGTGCCTGCGGTGACTGTCCCGGGTAGCCTGCCGCCGGGGTAGACTGCCTGGCGGACCTTGTTGCCGGGGTAGACTTGTCCGCCGGTCCTTCCCTTGGGGTTGTCTCAGTTAGCTGCCGCGGTAACTTGCCTGCGGTAGACTGTTCCTTGCGGTAGACCGTGCCGGCCGGGTTACCTTTCTCGCCGGTAGACTGTGCCGCCGGGTAACTGTCCTTGGGAGAGTTGCCCGCCGGAGACTGTGCCCTGCGGTGTCTGCCTGGGTAACGACCGGCCGGGTAGCCTTTGTCCTCGGCGGTTATCGTAGGCTGGCGGGTAACTTTTCTCGGCCGGTAGCCGTACCCTCCGGGGAGACTCTGCCTCCGGGTAGACCGCCCTGGGGAACCTGCGCCGGGTAGACTGTTGCGCCGGCCTAGCGTGCGCCGGGGTAGACCTTGCGCGGGCCGTCGGAGGTACCTGCTGACGGCCGTAACCTGTGCCCGGAGGGGACAATGAACGGTTGGGGGTAGACGTTTCCCGCGGAACCTGCTCCCTGGGGGGTAGCCTTGTCTCCGGGTTGCGTCCCGCGGAACCTGTGCTCCCGCCAGCGAGCGTTCCGGGAGACCGTTCCTCGGCCGCGCGGTCACCTTTGTCTGCGGTCCTGTGCCCGCGGGTAACCGCCGGCGGTAGACCGTTGTCCTGGGGGCTTTTGCCCGGCCGGCCTTGTTGGCCGCCGTGGCGGGAATGTTATCCGCCGGCCTGCTTGGCGCCGTGCCTAGTATTGCCGCCGGTAGACCGTTGTCTCGGCGGGAGACTGTCCTCGCGGGGTAACCTCTGCCTTGCGGGTAAGCTGCTGGGTAACTGTCCCCCCCTACCTACCCTTCCTTCCTCCTAACTATCCCTTTCTTCGGGGTAGACTGTTGCTCCGGAACTTTGCCGCGGTAACTGGCCTGGGCGGGTGACGTTCCTCAAGGTCCGCCGGGGTCTTGTCCTGCCGGGTAACCTGTTTCCTGCCGGGAGACCTGCTGTGTTCGGCCGGGGTACTGTGCCTGGGGTCCTGCGCGGCGGGTAGACCTGTGCCGCCGGGTTGACCATCCGCCGGGTCCGACCGGCCGGTAGACGTTCTCGCCGGGTAGCCGCCCGCCGGGTCTTGCTGCCGGGTAACTGTTTCCCGCGGGGAGACTGTGCCCGCGGGTGATCGCCTCGGGGGTACCTTCCCGCGGGAAAGTTTCCTGGCGGTACTCGCCTGGCCGGACCTTGCCGCCTGGTACTTGCCGGGTAAAATGGAACGTCCCCGGTAGACTTGTCCGGCGGGTAACTGTGCCCTCGCCGGTAGACCGTTTCCTCGGGTAACGTGCCTGCCGGTACGTTTCTTTCCGGGGAACCTGTTGTGGCGGTAGACTGGTCTGCCGGCCTTCGTAGGCCGGCCGGACTGTTCCTCGCGGAGACTGTGCGGCCGGTAACTGGCGCCGGTAGCTGTTGCCCCCGGGTAGCGTTTCCTCGCGGTAACTGTTCCTGCCGGAGACCTGGGTATCCCCTGCCGGGTAGACCTGTTGGACTTCGGCGGTAACCTTGCCCCGCCGGGAACTGTTGTCCTGGCTTTTGCCTGGCTTCGTGCCGGGGTTGACCTGCCTCCAGCCTGCATCGTAGCCGCCTGGCCGGTAGACTTTGCCCTTGTCCCGGGTAGACCTGTTAGCCGCTCCTGGGCTAGACCTGTTGCCCTCGTCCTGGGTAGATTTGCTGTCCTGTGCCGGATAGACCGTCTGTCGTCGGCCGGGGTAGACCTGCTGCCCTCTGCCGGGGTAGACCGTCTGTCCTGTGCCGGGATAGACCTGATGTCCTTGTCCGGGGTAGACTTTGTCCTCGCGGTTACCTAGGCCCTGGCGGGTAGACCTGTTATCTCGCCGGGTAGCCGTAGGCCGCAGTGGCCTGTGTAGACCTGTTGTCCTAGGCCGGGTAGACCTGTTGTCCGCGGTCGGGGTAGACCTGCTGCCCCGGCCGGGGTAGACCTGTTAGCCTCTGCTGGGCGAGACCTGTTGCCCTCGTCCTGGGTAGACCTGCTGCCCTGTGCCGGAATAGACCGTCTGTCCTCGGCCGGGGATATCTGCTGCCCTCGGCCTGGGGGTCCGTCTGTCCTATGCCGGGATAGACCTGTTGTCCTGGGCCTGGGTAGACCTGTTGTCCTCGGCCGGCCTTAGCAGTAGCCTGCCGTGGCCGGGGTAGACCTGTTGTCCGGCCGGCCTTAGTCGTAGGCGGCCGTGGCCGGGGTAGACCTGCTGCCCTCGGCTGGGTTGACCTGCTGCCCTCGTCCGGGGTAGACCTGCTGACCCTGGGCCGGGGTAGACCTGTTATCCTCAGCCGGCCTAAGTCGTAGGCCGCCGTGGCCTGGGTAGACCTGTTGTCCTTGGCCGTGGTAGACCTGTTGTCCTCGTCCGGGGTAGACCTGCTGCCCTCGGCTGGGGTAGACCTGCTGCCTCGGAAGGGGTAGACCTTCAGACCCCGGCCGGGGTAGAAACTGTTGTCCTTGGCCGGCCTTAGTCGTAGGCCGCCGTGGCCGGTGTAGACCTGTTGCCCACGTCCTGGGTAGACCTTTAGCCGCTCCTGGGTAGACCTGTTGCCCTCGTCCTGGGTAGACTTGCTGTCCTGTGCCGGGATAGACCGTCTGTCATCGGCCGGGGTAGACCTGCTGCCCTCGGCCGGGGTAGACCGTCTGTCCTGTGCCGGGGTAGACCTGATGTCCTTGTCCGGGGTAGATCTGTTGTCCTCGGCCGGCGTTAGTCGTAGGCCGCTGTGGCTGGGGTCGACCTGTTGTCCTAGGACGGGGTAGACCTGCTGTGTTCGGCAGGGGTAGACCTGCTGCCCTCAGCCGGGGTCGACCAGCTGGCTCCGGCCGGGGTAGATCTTCTGACCCCGGCCGTGTTAGACCTGTTGTCCTCTGCCGGGGTAGACCTGCTGACCCCGGCCGGGTTAGACCTGTTGTCCTCGGCCGGGTTAGACGTGTTATCCTCGGCGGGGTAGACCTGTTGTCCTCAGCCGGGGTAGACCTGTTGTCCTCGGCCGGGGTAGACCTGTTATCCTCTGCCGGGGGAGACGTGCTGCCCTCGGCTGGGGTAGACCTTCTGTCCTCTGCCGGGGTATACCTGTAGTCCTAGGCCTGGGTGGACTTTTTGTGTTTGGCCGGGGTAGAACTGCTGACCCCAGCCGGGGTAGATCTCTTGTCCTCGGCCGGGGTAGAGCTGTTGCCCTCGACCTGGGTAGACCTGTTATCCTCGCCGGGGTAGACCTGCTGCCCTTGGCCGGGGTAGAACGTCTGTCCTCTTCCGGGGTAGACCTGTTGTCCTGGGCTGGGGTAGACCTGTTGTACTCGGCCGGCCTTAGTCGTAGGCTGCCGTGGCCGGGGTCGATCTGTTGTCCTCGGCCGGGGTAGACCTGCTGACCCAGGCCGGGGTAGACCTGTTGTCCTCAGCCGGGGTAGACCTGTTGTCCTCGTCCCGGGTAGACCTGTTGTCCTCGGCCGAGGTAGACCTGTTATCCTCTGCCGGGGGAGACCTGCTGCCCTCGGCCGGGGTAGACCGCCTGTCCTCTGCCGGGGTAGACCTGTTTCCTCGGCCGGGGTACACCTCTTGTCCTCGGACGGGGTAAACCTGCTGACCCCGGCCGGGGTAGACCTGTTATCCTCGGCTGGGGTAGACCTGTTGACCTCGGCCGGCCTTAGTCGTAGGCCGCCGTGGCTGGGGTCGACCTATTGTCCTCGGCCGGGGGAGACCTGCTGATTTCGGCCGGGGTAGACCTGCTGCCCTCGGCCGTGGTAGACGTGCTGACCCCGGCCGCGCTAGACCAGTTGTCCTCGGCCAGGGTAGACCTGTTTTCCTCGGGCGGGGTATACCTGCTGCCCTTGGCCTGGGTTGTCCTGCTGACCCCGGCCGGGGTAGATCTGTTGTCCTCTGCCAGGGTAGACCTGTTTTCCTTGGCCGCAGTAGACCTGCTTCCCTCGGCCGGGGTAGACATATTGTCTTCGGCCGGGGTAGACCTGTTATCCTCGGCGGGGTAGACATGTTGTCCTCAACCGGGGTAGACCTGTTGTCCTCTGCGGGGTAGACTTTTTGTCCTCCGCCGGGCTAGACCTGTTATCCTCTGCCGGGGGAGACGTGCTGCCCTCGGCCAGGGTAGACCGTCTGTCCTCTGCCGGGGTAGACCTGTTGTCCTCGGCCGGGGTAGACCTGCTGTGTTCGGCAGGGGTAGAACTGCTGCCCTCGGCCAGGGTAGACCTGCTGACCCCGGCCGGGGTAGACCTGTTGTCCTCGGCTGGGGTAGACCTGCTGTGGTCGGCCGGGTATAACTGCTGCCCTCGGCTTGGGTAGACCTTCTGACCCCGGACGTGGTAGACCGGTTGTCCTCTGCCGGGGTAGACCTGCTGTGTTAGGCCGGGTCGACCAGTCGTCCTCGGTCGGGGTTGACCTGCTGACCCCGGCCAGGTTAGACCTGTTATCCTCGGCGGGGTAGACCTGTTGTCCTCGGCCTGGGTAGACCTCTTGTCCTCGGCCAGGGTCGACCTGTTGTCCTCGGCCGGGTTAGACCTGTTATCCTCTGCCGGGGGAGACGTGCTGCCCTCGGCCGGGGTAGACCGTCACTCCTCTGCCGGGGTACACCTGTAGTAGTCGGCCTGAGTAGACTTTCTGTGTTCGGCCGGGGTAGAGCTGTTGTCCTCGGCCGGGGTAGAACTGCTGACCCCAGCCGGGGTAGACCTGTTGTCCTCGGCCGGGTTAGACCTTTTGTCCTAAGCCGAAGTAGAGCTGTTGCCCTCGGCCTGGGCAGACCTGTTATCCTCTTCCGGGGTACACCTGTTGTCCTGGGTCGGGGTAGACCTGTTGTCCTCGGCCGGCCTTAGTCGTAGGCCGCCGTTGCCAGGTTCAACCTGTTGTCCTCGGCCGGGGTAGACCTGCTGATTTCGGCCGGGGTAGACGTGCTGACCCCGGCCGGGTAGACCTGTTGTCCTCAGCCAGGGTAGACCTCTTTTCCTCGGCCTGGGTAGACCTGCTGCCTTCGCCTGGGTAGACCTGCTGCCCTCGGCAGGGGTAGACATGTTGTCTTCGGCCGGGGTAGACCTGTTATCCTCGGCGGGGTAGACCTGTTGTCCTCAGCTGGGGTAGACCTGTTGTCCTCGGCCAGGGTAGACCTGTTGTCCTCGGCCGAGGTAGACATGTTGTCCTCTGCCGGCCTTAGCCGTAGGCTGCCGTGGCCGGGGTAGACCTGTTGTCCTCGGCCGGGGTAGACCTGCTGATTTCGGCCGGGGCAGACCTGCTGCCCTCGGACGGGGTAGACGTGCTGACCCCGGCCGCGGTAGACCTG
Organism: Sitta carolinensis; assembly: GCA_032173965.1. Classification (NCBI taxonomy): domain Eukaryota; kingdom Metazoa; phylum Chordata; class Aves; order Passeriformes; family Sittidae; genus Sitta; species Sitta carolinensis. Next base: position 9,039 of record JAVUNC010000105.1, read on the forward strand.
TTGTCCTCGGCCAGAGTAGACCTGTTTTCCTCGGGCGGGGTATACCTGCTGCCCTTGGCCTGGGTAGTCCTGCTGACCCAGGCCGGGTAGATCTGTTCTCCTCGGCCAGTTTAGACCTGTTTTCCTCGGCCGCGGTAGACCTGCTTCCCTCGGCCGGAGTCGACCTGCTGACCCCGGCCGGGGTAGACCTGTTGTCCTCGGCCGGGGTAGACCTGCTGTGGTCGGCCGGGGTAGACCTGTTGTCCTCGGCCAGGATCGACCTGTTGTCCTCAGACGGGTTAGACCTGTTATCCTCTGCCAGGGGAGACGTGCTGCCCTCGGCCGGGGTAGACCGTCTCTCCTCTGCTGGGGTACACCTGTAGTAGTCGGCCTGAGTAGACTTTCTGTGTTCGGCCGGGGTAGAGCTGTTGTCCTCGGCTGGGTAGAACTGCTGACCCAGCCGGTGTAGACCTGTTGTCCTCGGCCGCGTAGACCTGCTGTCCTCGGCCGGGGTAGAGCTGTTGCCCTCGGCCTGGGCAGACCTGTTATCCTCGCCGGGGAAGACCTGTTGTCCCCGGCCGGGTAGAACTGCTGACCAAGGCCGGGGTAGACCTGTTGTCCTCGGCAGGGGTAGACATGTTTTTCTCGGCTGAGGTAGACCTGTTGTCCTTGGCCGGGTAGACCTGTCATCCTCGGCCGAGGTAGACCTGTTATCCTCTGCCGGGGAAGACGTGCTGCCCTAGGCCGGGGTAGACCGTCTGTCCTCTGCCGGGGTATACCTGTTGTCCTCTGCCGGCCTTAGCCGTAGGAGGCCGTGTCCGGGGTAGACCTGTTGCCTCGGCCGGGGTAGACCTCTTGTCCTCGTACGGTGTAAACCTGCTGACCCCGGCCGCGGTAGACCTATTGTCCTCGGCTGCGGTAGACGTGTTGTCCTCGGCCGGCCTTAGTCGTAGGCCGCCGTGGCCGGGTCGACCTGCTGATTTCGGCCGGGTAGACCTGCTGCCCTCGGCCGGGTAGACGTGCTGACCCCAGCCGGGGTAGACCTGTTGTCCTCGGCCAGGGTAGACCTGATTTCCTCGGCCGGTAGACCTGCTGCCCTTGGCCTGGGTAGACCTGCTGACCCCGGCCGGGGTAGATCTGTTGTCCTCGGCCAGGGTAGACCTGTTTTCCTCGCCGGGGTAGACCTGCTGCCCTCGGTTGGGGTAGACCTGCTATGGTCGGCCGCGGTAGACCTGTTGTCCTCGGCCGGGGTAGACCTGCTGTGGTCGGCCGGGGTAGACCTGTTGTCCTCTTCCATGGTATACTTGCTGTGTTCGGCCGGGGTCGACCTGCTGTGTTCGGCCGGGGTAGACCTGCGGACCCAGGCCGGGGTAGACATGTTGTCCTCGGCCCGGGTAGACCTGTTATCCTCTGCCGGGGAAGACGTGCTGCCCTCGGCCGGGCTAGACCGTCTGTCCTCTGCCGGGGTATACCTGTTGTCCTCGACCTGGGTAGACATGTTGTCCTCTGCCGGCCTTAGCCGTAGGCCGCCGTGGCCGGGGTAGACCTGTTGCCTCGGCCGAAGTAGACCTCTTGTCCTCGTACGGTGTAAACCTGCTGACCCCAACCGGGTAGACATATTGTCCTCGGCTGAGGTAGACGTGTTGTCCTCGGCCGTCCTTAGTCGTAGGCCGCCGTGGCCGGGGTCGACCTGTTGTCCTCGGCCGGGGTAGACCTGCTGATTTCGGCCGGGGTAGACCTGCTGCCCTCGGCAGGGGTAGACGTGCTGACCCCGGCCGGGGTAGACCTGTTGTCCTCGGCCAGGGTAGACCTGTTTCCTCGGCCGGGTAGACCTGCTGCCCTTGGCCTGGGTAGACCTGCTGACCCCGGCCGGGGTAGATCTGTTGTCCTCGGCCAGGGTAGACCTGTTTTCCTCGGCCGGGGTAGACCTGCTGCCCTCGGCCGGAGTAGACCTGCTCTGGTCGGCCGGGTAGACCTGTTGTCCTCGGCTGGGGTAGACCTGCTGTGTTTGTCCGGGGTAGACCTGCTGCCCTCGGCCTGGGTAGACCTTCTGACCACGGCCGTGGTAGACCTGTTGTCTTCTGCCGGGGTAGACCTGCTGTGTTCGGCCGGGGTCGACCTGTCGTCCTCGGCCGGGGTAGACCTGCTGACCCCGGCCGGGTTAGACCTGTCGTCCTCGGCCGGGGTAGACCTGTTATCCTCGGCGGGGTAGACCTGTTGTCCTCAGCCTGGGTAGACCTCTTGCCCTTGGCCAGGGTCGACCTGTTGTCTCCTCGGCCGGGGTAGAACTGTTTTCCTCTGCCGGGGGAGACGTGCTGCCCTCGACCGGGTAGACCGTCTCTCCTCTGCCGGGGTATACCTGTAGTAGTCGGCCTGGGTAGACTTTCTGTGTTTGGCAGGGTTAGACCTGCTCCCCACGGCCGGGGTAGAACTGCTGACCCTAGCCGGTGTAGACCTGTTGCTTCCGGCGGGGCCTTAGCGTGGGACGGCGCTCGGCCGGGTAGACCGTTGCCTCCTGCGGGGTAGACCTGTTGTCCTCGCCGGTTACCTGGGCTGCCCTCGGCCGGGTAGACCCGTTGCCTCCGTCGGGGTAGACTGTTGCCTCGGACGGCCTTAGCGTGGCGCGCCCGGCCGGGGTAGACCCTGTTGCTCGGCAGGTAGACTGTTGCCTGGCGGGGGACGGCGCCGCCGGGGTAGCCGTTGTCTGCGGGTAGACCTGTTTCTCGGCCGGGTGACGCTCCGGCGGGGTGACCTGTCCCGCGGGTAGATGTTGCCTTTCGGCGGTGGGACGGCTCCGGCGGGGTAGACCTTGCCTCGCAGGTAGACCTGTTGTCGCCCCTGTACGCCTCGGGGTAGCCGTTGTCCTTCGGGTAGACCTGTTGCCTCGGCAGGGGGACGGCCTGGCCGGGGTAGACGTTCTCTGGGGGAGACTGTTGCCCCGGGGTGACCGTCTCGCCGGGTACCTTTGCCTCGCGGGTAGACTGTTGCCTCCGGCCTAGCGTGGCGCGTGGCGGGGTACCCTTGTCCTGGGGTAGACCTGTTTCGGCAGGGTGGGCCGGCGGGGTAAACCCCCGCCGGGTAGCCTTTGCCTTGCGGCCAGCAGGCTCCGCGGGGTAGATTTCCGCGGGGTAGACCTGTTGGTCGCTTGCGGGGCGGCCGGCAGACCCGGCCCCGGGTAGACCTGTGCTCGCCGTTACGGGCCTCGGCCGGGTAGACGTTGCCTCGCGGGTAGACCCGTTGTTCCCCCGCGGGGGGCGCTCGCGGGGTACTGCTCCCCCGGGGTAGATTTCTGGGGGGCCTCGGCCGGTAACCGTTGTCCTGCGGGTAGACTGTTTGCGTTTGGCCCCGGGGTAGACGTGCCCGCGGGGTAGACTTTGCCTTCGCCCTAGCAGGCGCCCGGCCGGGTAGACCGTTTCCTCGCGGGTAGACTTCTCGCCGGGGGTGGGCGGCGTCTCGGCCGGGGTAGACGTTTCCGCCGGGGTTACCTGTGCCTCCCCGGCCTATCGTGGGCCCTGGCGGGGTGACCGTTGTCTCGGGGCCGGCGTTTGGCCTGGGGACCCGGCGGGGTAACCGTTTCTGCGGGAGACTGTTGCCTGCGGTTCGTGGACGGCTCGGCCGGTAACCCGTTCCCCGGGTAGACTGTTGCCTCGGGGTAGACCGCTGTCCGTTCCGGGTAGACTGTGTCCCGGCCGGCACCTTGCGCGGGGGGGTAACCTGTTCCCCGGGTAGACCTGTTGTCCTCGGGGAGACTGTTGTCCTCGCGGTTAGCGTGCGCCTGGGGGGTAGACTTGTCCCGGCGGGTAACCTGTTTTCGGCGGGGTAGACCTGATCCTGGCCGGGGAACGTGTTGCGCGCCTGGCCGTGGGGTAGCTGTTGCCGTGGGGGTGGTTCCTGGCCGGGGTACCTGTTGTCCTCGGCTTCCGGGTGGGTAGACTGTTGTCCTCCGGGTAGACTGTGCCTGGCGGGTCGCTGCTCCGCGGGGGGGGTCCTCGGCGGGTAGACCGTTTCCTGCGGGGTAGACCTGTTGCTCGCCGGGGGTGGAGGTCTCGGGTAGACCTTCCCCGCCGGGGTAGACTGTTGCCTCGCGGGGGGGGAGCGCCCTCGGCCGGGTAGACGTTTCCTGCGGGGTAGACGTTGCTCCGGGGGTGACCGCTGGCGGGGGGTTTCGGTAGACTGTTGCCCGCCGGAGTGCCCGGCGGGGTTTGACGTTGCCTCCTGGGGTAGACTGTTGTTCGCCGGCTTAGCTGGCGGCCTGGCCGGGGTGCCTTGCCCCGGGTGACCTGTTGTTCGCCGGTAGCTGCGCGTTCGGCGGGTAGACTTCTCCGCGGGGTAGACCTGTTGCCCGCCGGTAGCTGGGCCCCGGCGGGGTAGCCTTGCCTCCTGTCGGACTTGTCCCGCCTAGGGTTGGCCGGCTCCGGGGAGACGTCTCCTGCGGGGTAGACCTGTTCCTCCCGGTACGTACCGCGGGTAACCTTTTTGTCGGGGTAGACTTTCGGACTTGCGTGGAGGGTCTCGCGGGTAGACCTGTCCCCGGGTGACCTGTTGGTTCCTCGCCGGGGTAGACCGTTGCCAGCGGGGTGCCTTTGCCCCGGCCTTCGGGGACGCTCCCGGGTAGACCGTTGTCCTGTCGGGGTAGACTGTTGCTCGCCGCTAGGTGAGGGCCGGCGGGGTGAATTGCCTCTGTCGGTAGACTGTTTCCGGCGGTGAGGGCCCGGCCGGGGTAACCGTTGTCTCCGGTAGACCTTTTCGGGGGGTGACCTGCGTTCGGCGGGGTTACTGCCCGCGGGAGACTGTCTTTGGCCGGGGAAGACCTTATCCTCCGGGTGACTGTGCCCGCGGGTAGACGTGTCCTGCCGGGTAACCTGTTTCCTCGGCCGGTAATTTGTCCTCGGACGGGGTTCTTGCCGGCCGGGGTAGACTGTTTCTCGGCGGGGTAGCTGTTCTCGGCCGGGGCAGTCTGGCCCCGGGCGGGTGAGTCTCCGGGGAGACTGTTTCGGCCGGTAGACGTTGCCTCGCGGGGTAACTGTTTCCCGCTGGGTGGCGGCGCCGGCGGGGTAGCCTTCTCTCGGGGTAGACCTGTTTTCCCGGCCTAGCTGCGCCCTCGCGGTAGCCTTGCCCGCGGGTGATGTTGCTCGCGGCTGGCGTGGTGGTCGGCGGGTAGACCTTTCCCGGGGTAGACTGTTGCCTCCGGGCCTTAGGCGGGGAGCGCTCGGCCGGTAGACCGCTCCTGTGGGTAACCTGTTGTCGCCGGTAGTGCGGTCTCGGCGGGTAGACCGTTGTCCGCCGGGTACGTTGCCCCGCGGTGCTGGGGCCTCGGCCGGGGTAGACTTGTTTCCGGGTGCTGTTGCCCTGGCTGGGCAGCCTGACTTCCTCGCGGGTAGACCTTTGTCCGCGGGGGGGACGGCGCCTCCCGGGGTAGAGTTGTCTGGCGGGTAGACTGTTCCCGCCTGGGTAGACCGCCGTGGCGGGTAACTTTGTCCCGGCCGGTACCTAGCCTGCGGGGAGACTGTTGCCTGCCGGGGTAACCTTGTCTGCCGGGGTGACCGTTGCCGCGGTTAGCCTAGGCCAGGCCGGGTAGACTGTTCTCGCGGGTAGACTTTGTCCTGGCGGGTAACTGTTACCGGCCGGGGTAACTGTGTCTGCCGGTAGCGTTGCCGGTGGCCTTATGATGGCCTGGCCGGGGTGCCTATTCGGCGGGGAGACCTGTGCCTCGGCGGTAGCCGTGCCGCCAGCGGGGTAGCCTGTGTCCGGCCGGGGTAACCTGTTCCTGGCCGGGTGCCTGCCGGGCTTGGTGACGCGTCCGGCGGTATACCGTTGCCTCCGCGGTAGACCGTTTCCCGGCGGGGGACCTGCTGACCGTTGGGGTGACCTGTTGTCGCCGCTGGTGGACGGCCCCGGCCGGGAGACCCTGTGCGGGGTAGAGTCCTCCGCGGTTAGGGGGCGGCCGGGTGACTGCTTGGGGGTTCCCGGTTGCTGCGGCCCCGGCGGGGTAGACTTGTCCCCGGTGACTGTTGCCTCGCGGCAGCGGCGCCCCGGCGGGTAGACCTTCCCGTCTAGCCTGTGTTCGTTACGTTGCCTCGGCGGTAGACCGTTCCTCGCGGGCTTTCTTGCCGTTAGGCGGGCGGTTTCGCGGGGTAGACCGTTGTCGCGGCTTTGCCTTCGGGTTACTGGACGGCCCCGCGGGGTAGACTTGTCCTCGGGGTAGACCTGTGCCTTCGCGCCTTAGCTGGCCGCTGCGGGTGACTTGCCTCGCGGGGTAGACCGTTGCTTCGGGCCGGGGGACGCGCCCCGGCGGGGTAGACGTGCTCCCGCGGGTAGACTGTTGTCCCGGCCGTCGGCGCTCGGCGGGTAGACCTGCCCCGGGTAGACTTGCTCCCCGGCGGGCGTTGCCCTCGGCGGGTAGACCTTGCTCGCGGGGTAGCTGTTCCCGCGGCCGGGTGACCGCCTCGGCCGGGTGACCGTTGCCTCGGGGGTAACCTGTTGTCTCCGGGTAGCGTGGCGCCTCGGCGGGGTAGACCTTGCCCGCCGGGGTAGACCTGTTGCCTTCCGGTAGCGTGGGGGCTCGGCCGGGGTGATGCTCTGTCGGGTAGCCTGCTCGCCGCCGGTGGACGCGCCTCGCGGGGTGCCGGCTCCTGGGGGTAGTGTTTCCCCGGCTGGTGACGGCCCGGCCGGGTGACCGTTCCTCGCGGTAGACTGTTGCCTTTGCCGGAGAGTGGGCGCCCTCGCCGGGTAGACCGTTTCCTGTCGGGTACCTGTTGTTCGGGCCTGGGTGGACTTGCGTGTTTCCCCGGGACCTTTTCTCCCGGCGGGAGCCTGGCCGGGGTAGACCTGTCCTGCGGTGTTTTTCGCCGGCCTGCTGGCGCGCCTCGGCGGGGTGACCGTTGCCTCTGCGGGTAGACGTTGTTCCGCGCCAGGTGGGTGGGGGACCGTTTCCTGGGGGAGACCTGTGTCCGGCCGGCTGGGCGCGTGGCGGGGTAGACCGTTGCCCGCCGGGGTATACCTGTTGTCCCGGGGGTCCGCGCCGGCCGGGGTAGAGTTGCCCTCGGGAGACCTGTTGTTCCGCCAGGCTGGACGGTTCGCGGGCGGGGGTAGACCTGTTGCCCGGCCTGGGGACCTGCTGACCCCCCCGTCGGGGTAGACCTGTTGGTCCTCGCCTGGGTGGGACGTGCTGCACGGCCCGGGTGGACCGCTTGTCCTGCGGGTAGGGCCTGTTTGCCTTCCGGGCGGGGACCGGCTGCCCTCGGCCAGGGTAGTCCCTGTTACCTCCTGCCGGGGTAGACCTGTTTGCCCTGCCGGGTAGGCCTTGGGGTAGACGCGTCCTCGGCCGGGGTAGACTTGCTTCCGGGGGTAGACCTGTTATCCCGGCGCGTGGGAAGGTGCCTCAACCGGGGTAGACCTGTTGTCCCCGCAGGGGTTGACTTTGCCTTCCGCCGGGCTTACGTCCGCCGGGCACGGGTGCCCTGCCAGGGTAGCGGGTTGTCCTGCTGTTAGCCTGGCCTCGGCGGGGACGCGCTGTTCGGGGGTAACTGGCCGCGGGTAGACCTGCTCCCGGCCGGGGTAGACCTGTTGCTTCCGCCGGCCTTAGGCGTGGACGGCGGTCGGCCGGGGTAACCCGCTGCCTCCTTGGGGTAGACCGTCCCTTTGCCGGCCCGAGTGGTGACGGCGCCTCTGCCGGGGTTTGCCCTGCTGGGGTTAGGCCTGGGGCCGACCGTCGGCCTTAGGCGTGGGACGGCGCCACGGCCGGGGTAGACCGTTGTCCTCTGTCGGGTAGACCTGTTGCCTTCCTCGGCCTGGGTGGTGCCTCGGCCAGGGTCGACCCGTTGTCCTGCCGGGTAGACCTGTTTCCGCCGGCCAGGCGTGGACGGCGTCTCGGCCGGGGTAGACCGTTTCCTCCCGCGGGGTACACCTGTTGTTGCCGGCCTTAGGCAGCTTTGACGTTCGGCGGGGTAGAGCCGTTGTCCCGGCCGGGGTAGACTGTTGCCCCGGCCGGGGGACTGTTGCCTCGGCCGGGTTAGACCTTTTGTCCTAGGGGTAGACCTGTTGCCTTCGCCGGCCTTAGGCGTTTCGCGGGCCTCAGGCGGTTGTACCCCGGTTTGGGGTCCTGTGGTGCTAGGCGACCTGTTGGCCGCCTGGCCTAGTTAACTGTGGCCTCGGCCGGGGTAGACCTTGATCGGCGGGGTAGACCTGTGCCTTCCGCCGGTTAGCGTTGTCCGCCAGGGGCCGTTATTGTCCCGTTGGGTCCTGCTGGGTAGACCTGGTTGCCTGCTGGCCTCGGCGGGGGACAGTTGTCTTCGGCCGGGTAGACCGTTATCCCGCCGGGTAGACCTGTTGGCCCAGCGGGGTGACCTGTGTCCTCGGCCGGGTAGACCTGTTGTCCTGGCGAGGTAGACTGTTGTCCTTGCCGGCCTTAGCCTTAGGCTGGCCGTGGCCGGGGTAGACCTGTTGTCCTTCGGGGGTAGACCTTGCTTTGGGGCCGGTCGCGGCCCTCGGCCGGGGTAGACGTTGCCCCGGCCGGGGTTTGACCTGTTGTCCTCGCCAGGTAGGCTTTCCGGGCGGCGTTGGCCGGTGTAGCCGTTGCTCCCGCCGGGGTAGATCTGTTTCCTGCCGGTTAGCTGTTCCTCGGCCGCGGTAGACCGTGCTCCTCGGCGGGGTAGACCTGCTGCCGTCCGCGGCCGGCGTGGGACGGCTCGGCCGGGGTAGACCCGTTGCCTCCTGGTCGGGGTAGACCTGTTGCCTTCGGCCAGGTGACGGCGTCTCGGCCGGGTTAGACCTGTTGCCTCTGTCCGGGGTAGACTGTGTGCCCTCGCCGGCTTAGGCGTGGGACCGGGTCTCGGCCGGGGTGGACCCGTTTCGCCGGGTTAGACCTGTTGCTTCGCGGCCTAGGGGTAGGACGGCGTCTCGGCCTGGGGTAGACCCGTGCCTCCAGCCGGGGTAGACCTGTTGTCCCCGGCCTGGCGTGGACGGCGTCCACGGCCGGGGTAGAGCCGTTGCTCCTGGCCTGGTGACTGTTGCCTATCCGCCGGCCTTGGTGGACGGCGCCTCGGCCGGGGTAGAACCGCTTTCCATGTCGGGTAGACCTGTTGTCCTCGGCGGGTAGACCTGTTTTCCGGCGGGGAGACCTGTTGTCCTCGGCCGGCTTAGCCTGTCCCGTCGGCCGAGGTAGACCTGTTGTCCTCTGCCGGGGTAGACTGTTGCCTGGCCGGGGTACCGTGTCCTCGTGCCGGGGTTAGCCGAGCCGTGGCCGGGCCTTAGCCTGGAGGCTCGGCGGGTAGACCTGTTGCCTGGCGGGGTAGACCTGTTTCCTGGCGGTGTAGACCTGCTCGCCGCGGCTTAGCCGTGTCCTGGCCTGGGTAGACTGTTGTCCTCGGCGGCCTTAGTCGTGGCCGCGTGCCGGGTCGCTGGCGTTGCCGGGGTGCGTGCCCGGCGGGTAGACGTGCTGCCCGGGGTAGACGTTCCTCGTTGCCCGGCTGACCTGCTGTTTCCGCCGGCGTAGGCTGCGGTCTCTGCCGGGGTAGACCTTGCGCCTCCGGCGGGGTAGACCTGTTGTTCCTCGGCCCGGGTGACGGCTTCTCGGCCGGGGTAGACCTTGCTGCCCTCGCGGGGATAGACTTTGCTTCCGCCGGCCTGGGCGTAGGACGTGTCTCGGCCGGGGACCGATGCCCTGTCGTGGTCCTGTGTCGGGGCCTTAGGCGTGGGACGGCGCCCGGCCGGGGTAACCTGTTGCCTTCTGCGGGGTTAGACCGTTTCCTCGCCGGCGGGGGACCTGCGCCCGGCCGGGGTAGACCGTTGCCTCTGCGGTAGACCTGTTGCTTCCGCCGGCTAGGCGTGGGCGGCGCCTGGCGGGTTAGACCGTCCGCCCCTGTAGCCTGGCTGGGTGACTGTTGCCGCGGTAGCCGTTCGCGGGTAGACCTGTGCCTCGCCGGTGATGCTGGTTTGCCGGGTTAGACGTTGTCTCGCCGTGTACGCTTGCTTGCTGGGTAGACGTTTCTCGGGTAACCTGTTGCCGCCGGGGTGACTGTTGTCCTCGCCGGTAACTTCCCGCAGTGCTGTGTAGACCTGCCCGCCGGGTATTGTGCCGGCCGGTGGACTTTTGGCCGGGGTAGACTGTCCCGCGGAGACTTGCTCGCCGGTAGACCGTGCCTGCCGTGACCTTTTCCCGCGGGTAACTCTGCCTGGCCGGTCTTGTCTTCCGGGGTAACTGTTCGGCGGGTGACCTTGCTCGCGGCTAGCTGCTGCGGGCGGGTGCGTTGCCCGGCCGGACTGTGGGCGGGCGTGTTCGGGTAACTTGCTGGGTGACTGTCCGCCGGTAGACCTGTACCCTGGGGGGGGGTGGGGGTACGTTCTCGCCGGCTTCTCGGCCGATTTCCTGGGTAACTGTCCGGGTGACCTGTTTCCTGGCGGGGTAACTGTTGACCCGCGGTAGGTGCGCTGGGGGGTCGACCTTCGCCCCGGCGGGTAGACCTGTCCCCGGTGGTAGGCGCCCGGCGGTGAAGTTGCCGGTTTGGGGTAACTGCCCCCGGTGCCTGTGCCCGGCCGGGTGACGTTGTCCCGCCGGGTAGACCGTTTTCTTGGCGGTAGATGCTCCCCGGCCGGGGTTTGGTGACTGTTTCCTGGCGGGGTAGAGTGTTAGACTGTTGTCTTGCGGGGTAGACTTTCCTCGCCGGGTAGCGCCTCTGGGGAACGGTCGGTAGAGGCCGGGGGTGACTGTCTCGGGGGGGTTTTTCGGGTAGCGCCGGCGGTAGACTGTGACCGGCGGGGTGACTGTTGTCCCTGGGCTGGGGGTAACTCTGCCCGGCTGGGTAACTTACCCGGCTGGTAGACCGGTTGCCTCGCCGGTAGACCTGCGTGGCGGTGCCGTCGCCTCGGCGGGTACTTCCCGGCCGGTGACTCCTCGGCGGGTAGACGTTTCTGCTGGGTAGACTTTGTCCTCGGCCGGTCACTGTTGTCCTGGGGTAGACCTGTTATCCGCGGGGAGCGTGCGCCTGCGGGGTAGACTCCTCCGGGGTACCGTGTGTCGGGTAAGCGTTCGGCCGGGGTGACGTGTCCCGCCGGTAGATGTCCCCCCGGGGTGACTGTGTCTCGCGGGTGACCTTTGTCCTGGTAGAGTTTGCCTCGGCTGGGGACCCCTCTCGGGTAACTTTGCTGGGCGGTAGACCTGTTTCTGCGGCTAGCGAGGCGCGCCGGTTTAACGTTGCCGCGGGTAGACCTTTTGCCGGGTAGACTGCTGCCCGGGTCTGGTTGGTACCTCTCCTGGCCGGGTAGACGTGTGCGGTAACCTGTGCCCTGGCGGGTGACGTTGTCGGCGGTCGTATCCGCGGGGTAGCCTGTGTCCTCGCGGTAGCCTTTCTCGCCGGTAGACTGTTGTCTGGCGGATGTGTCGCCTTAGTGCTGCCGTCGGGGTGCTGTTTCCTCGGCCGGGGTAGACCTGCGGCCGGAGACTGTTTCCTCGCGGAAGTGGCCCCCGGCGGAGCCTGTTGTCGGCCGGGGTAACTGTTCCTGGCGTACGTGCCCTGGCTGGGCTGGCGGCCGGGTGACTGTTTCCTCGTGGGTAGACTGTTCTCGGCGGGTACTGCTCCCCGGGGGTAACCTTGACCCGCCGGGTAGTTTGCTCGGTTTCGTGGGCGTGGCGGGTGACTGTTGCTAGGTAGACTGTTCCTGCCGGAGACTGCTGCCCTCGCGGTAGAGTTTCCTCTGGGGTAGTCGGCCGGTGACGCGGCGGGTGACGTTGCCTCCTGGTAGACTTCCCGCCGGGTAGACGGCCTGGCGGGGTAACCGTCCTCGGACCGGGTAGCGTTGCTCGGCGGCAGACCTTCTCGCCGGGGGACCTGTGCCCGCGGATGCTCCGGCGGGGAATTGCCTCGGCGGGACGTTTTATGAGGTAGACGGCCTGCGGGTAGACTGTTCCCGGCCGTGAGTCTCTGCGGGGGGCCAGCGGTTCGTCCTGCGGGTAACCTGTTGCTTGCCGCTTACTGGCTGCGGGTAGACCTGTTGCTCGGGGTAGACTTGCCTCGCCGGTTAGTGCTGCCCCGGGAAGACTTGTCTGGCGGTAACTGTTGCCTCGCGGGGTGGGCCTGGCGGTGACCGTGTGGCGGGTAGACTGTTGTCCGCCAGCGTAGGCCTGCGGTGACTGTTCTCGCCGGGGTGACTGCGCCTCGGCGGGTAACCTTCCGCCGGGGTAGACCTGTTGTCTCGCCAGGTGCCCGGCGGGTAGACTGTTGCCTGGGCCTTTGTTGCCGGCCGGGTGACTGCCTCGGCTTAGCCCTGTGGGTAACTGTTGTCCTTCCTGGTAGACCTTTTCCTCGGGTAGACCTGTTGCCTCGCCGGGCTAGCGAGCCGGCGGGGTAGACTTGCCTCGGCCGGTAGACCTTTCTCGCGGGTAGCCTGTGCCTCGGCCGGGTAGACTTGCCTCGCGGGGTGACTGTTGTCCTCGGCGGGTAACCTGTTGCCTCGGCGGTTACCTGTGCCTTGTGGGGTAGTCCTGCCTGGCCGGGTAGACTTTGCCTCGCCGGTAACCTGTTTTCTTGCCCGTAGCTTTCCTCGGCGGGGTAGACTTGCCGCCTCCACGGGGGTAGACCTTTCTGCGGGTAGACCTGTTGCCCGGCCGGGTGACTGTTGCTCGGCGGTAGACTTTGTCCTCCGCGGTAGACCTGTCCTCGGCCGGGAAACCTGCTCCCTCGGCCGGGGTAGACCTTTGGATTCCCTGCCGGTATACTGTTGTCCTGGCGGGGTAGACTGTTTCTCGGCCGGGGTAGACTGTGCCCCGCCGGTAGACGTGGACCGCCGGGTTAGACCGTTGTCCTCGGGGGTAGCTTCTTGTTGGCCGGGGTAGACGGCCCTCGGGGTAGACCTTTGCCGGCCGGGTACCTGGCCCGGCCGGTAACCGTGTACGCCGGGTAGACTGTGTCCCGGCGGGGTTGACCTGCTGACCGGCCGGGTAGACCTGTTGTCCCGGCGGGTGACCTGTCCTCGGCCGGGTAGCCTGTTCGGGGTAGACCTGTTCCCGCGCACCGCCGGTGACCGTTTCTTGCCGGGAACTGCTGCCTCGCCGGGGTACCGCTTCCTGCCGGGTAACCTGTTGTCTGTGGGCCTGGTGCCTTTGGCCGGGGCTTAGAGCCTGCCTGGCGGGGGTAGACTGTGCCGCGGGTAGCCTTTGTCCTGGCGGGTAGACTTTGCCTGCGGGCTTAGTAGACTGTGCCTCGGCCGGGTGACGTTGTCTCCGGGACCTGTTGTCCTGGCCGGGGTAGACCTTTGTCCTCGGCGGCTAGCGTAGCCGCCGGTGCTGTGCAGAACCTTTGTCCGGCGGGGTAACCTGCTGTCGCCGGGGTAGACTGCTGCCGGCCGGGTAACCTTGCCCGGCGGGTAGACTTTCCCGACCGGCGGGTGACCGTGCCTCGGCCGGGTGACCTGTTGCCTTCGGCAGGTAGACGGTGGGGGTCCCGGGTAGACCTGTTGCCTCGCGGGGTGACCTGTGTCCTCGGCCGGGTAACTGTCTTGGGACGTCGCCCGGGTGACGCTCTGCACTCTGCGGGTAACTTTGCCTGCCGGTTAACTGCTGCCGGCCGGGTAGACCGTTTCCTCGCCGGTAGATGCTGATTCGGCGGAGACCTATCCTCGCGGGGTAACCTGCTGCCTCGCGGTAGACCTGTTTCCTCGCTCGGGCGTGACGTTGCCTCGGCGGGGTAGACCTGTTTGCCTTGGCCCGGCGGGTACGTTGCCTGCCGGGGTAGACCTTGTCGCCCTCGGCCGGGGTAGACGTTGCCTCCCGGGTAACTTTCCTGTCCGCGGTGGGACCGCGGTAACCGGCCGGGTAATTTCCTCGGCCGGCCTTACCGTGGCGCCTGGGGTAGACCGTGCCTCGGCGGTGACCTGTTGCCGAGGGAGCGTTGCCGGCGGGAGACGTTGTCCTCGGGGTGCCGTTCCCTTGCACGGTAGACTGTGTGGACGTGATGCGGCTCGGTGCGGGGTAGAGCTTGTCTGTCTGGGGTAGACTGCTGCCCCTCGCCTGGTAGACCTGTTTCCCGGCCGGGGTACCTTGCCTCGGCCGGTAAGGTTGCCCGGCCGGGAGACCTTTTTCCTGGCGGGTAGACCTGTTGTCCTCGCGCGTCGGGTAGACCTGCTGCCGGGGAACCTGTGTCTGGCGCGGGGTGACTGTTTTGTTTCGCTGCGGGTAGACCTGTTGCCTTGGCGGGGTAGACTTGCTTCGGCCGAGTGACCTCGTTACTTTTCTGGCCGGGGAGACTGCTGCCTGGCCGGGGTAGACGTTGTCCTTCGGGGTTATTTGTCCTCGCCGGCCTAGCTGGCGTGCGGGTAGACCTGTTGCCTCGCGGGTAGACCTGCCTTTACCGTGAGGCGGGACGCCTGGCGGTAGACGTTGTCCTGGCCGGCTTAGCGTAGGCCGCCGTGGCCGGGTGACCTGTTGTCGGCCGGGGGACGCGCCCTGGCCGGGTAGACTCTGCCCCGCCGGGTAGACGTTGCCTCGGCCTAGCCTGTTCCTCGGGCCGGGACCTGCTTGGCCTGGGTAGACTGTGCCCCGGCTGGGACGGCCTCGCCGGGTAGCCCGTTTCCTGCGGTAGACCTTTGCCTCGCCGGGGTAGCTAGCCTCGCCGGGTAGCCGTTCCTCGTGGTAGACTGTTGTCCCGTGGGTTAGCTGTTGTCCTCGGCGGGGTGACTTGTTGTCCGGCCGGGGTAATGTCCTTCCGGGTGCTGTGCCCTCGCCGGTGACGCGCCTCTGGGTACCGTTCCTGCGGGTAGACCTGTGTCCGCCGGCTTAGCGTGCCCGGCGGGGTGACCGTTGCCGGGGGTGACTTTGTTCGCGGTACGTGCCCTCGCGGGTGACTGTGCTCGCCGCTACGCCCGGCCGGTTGACCTTGCCTCGCGGGGTAGACCTGTGCCGGCGGGTAGACGGCCTCGGCGGTAACGTTCTCGCGGGTAGACCTGTTCCTCGCCGGTAGACTGGCCCTGCCGGTAGACGTTCCGCCGGGGGCTGCCCTCGGCGGGACTTTCTGCCGGTAACCTTGCCGGCCGGTATTGTGTTGCCGGGTGACGTCCCCGCCGGGTAGACCTTGCCCGCCGGTAACGTTGCCCGGTGTACGCCGGGGGTAGACCGTGCCGGCGGGTAACGTTCCCTTGGGGAGACCTTTGCCCGGGGTAGACTTGCTGCCGGCCTGCTGCGCCTTGCCGGGGCGTTGGTGGCCGGGGTAGACCTCCCAGCGGGTAACCGTTGCCTCGGGAGACCTTTCCGCCGGGTAGACTGCTGCCGGGTAGACGTTTCCTGCGGGGAGACCGTGCCCTGCCGGTAGCGTGCCTCGCCGGGGTAGACTGTCTCGCGGGACCCCTTCCTCGGGGGTCCTCTACCCGCCGGGGTGATGTTCTCGGGGGTAGACTGTCCCGGCGGCTTAGCTGGCGCCGGCGGGGTGACCTTGGTATGCGGGGGGTAGACTGCGCCTCGGCGGTAGACGTGCCCCGCCGGTAGACCGTTTCTCGCCGGGTAGCTTTTCGGGGGGGTAACCGTGCCGCCGGGTCGTGCCCCGGCCGGGGTAGACCTGTGCCTGCAGGGAGACCTGTTCTGGTAACTGTTCCCTGCCGGGGTAATTTGCTTCGCCGGGTAGACCGTTTTCTCGGGGTAGCTGGCCCTCGGGGTAGAGTTGTCTGCGGGTGACTTGCCTGCCGGTAGACTGTTCCTCGCCGGTAGCGTGGCCCTGCCGGGTAGACCTTGCCTCCGGGTAGACTGTTTCCCGGCCGGGAGACCGTTCGGCGGTAACTGTGCCTGCGGGTACGTGCCCGCCGGGTAGACTGTCCGGCGGGTAGACGTGTCTGCCGGGGTAACTGCTGCCCTCCTGCCGGGTGCCGTTGTCCTTGCCGGGTACGTTGTTGGCCGGGGTGACCGTTCCGGCGGGCCTTCGCGTGACGTCCTGGCGGGGTAGACCTGTTGCCTGCCGGCCTGTCGGGCGGCTGGCGGTAACCTGTTCCCGCGGAGACTGCTCCCCCCCCCTCGCCGGGGAACCGTGCCTCGTGGTAGACCTGTTGCCTCGGCCGGCTACTGCCCGCGGGTGACTGTGTCCGGCGGTTGACCTTTGTCCGCCGGTGGGGCCCGGCTGGAGACGTTCCCCGGGTAACTTTGCCGGCGGGTAGACGTGCCTTGGCCGGCCTTGTCAATTCCGGGCCGCCGTGGCGGGTAGACTTGCCCGCCGTGCCGTGCCCGCCGGTAACTTCCCTCGCCGGGAGACTTGCTGTCTGTGCCTGGTACTTCGGCCGGGGCGGGAGACTGTGCCCGGCGGGGTGACGGCTGGCGGGTAGACGTTGTCCTCGGGGAGACTTTGCTGCCGCCTTAGCGGGCGCCTGGCGTACGTTGTCGCGGGGTAACTGTGTTCGCGCCTTCGGGGAGGCGCCGGCCGGTGACGCTCGCCGGTAACCGTTCCTGGGGTAACCTGTGCCCTTCCGTAGCTACCGCGGGTTGACGTTCTCCTGTTGACTGTTCCTGCCGGTAGACCTCTCGGCGGGTAACCTGCCCGCCGGGGTGACCTGTGTCGGCCGGGGTACCTTCCCGCCGGTGACCGTGCTAGGTAGACCTGTTATGGCCGCTCGCCGAGACCGTTCCTTCGGGAACCTGTTGTGGCGGATTTCGGTCGGCCGGGTAGACTTGCCTCCTGGGGAGACCTCAGCCGGGTAGCTTTGTCCGCCGGGAGACCTGTGTCCCGCCGTAGGTGGGCCCGCCGGGAGACCTGTTCCTCGCGGCTTGCGGGCGGCCAGGGTAACCTTGCCTGGGGTAACTGTTCCGGGGAGGCCGGGGTAGCTTCTCTGGGAACTGTTCCTCGGGGGACGGCGCCGGCGGTAGACGTTTCCTGCGCCTGTTCCCCGCCTGCGTAGGCCGCCGGTAGACCGTTGCTGCCGGTAACCTTTGCCTCGCGTTAACCTGGCCCCGCCGGTAGTCCCGGCGAAGGGCGCCTTAGACCCGGCGGGTGACTGTTGTCCTGGCCGGCCGTGAGGCGACTGGGGTAGACCTGTTGCCTCGCCAGGGTGACGCCTCGGCCGGGTGACCTGCTGCCCTGCCGGGTGACTGCTGCCCGGGGTAGACTGTTGCTCGCCGGTTGCGTTCCGCGGGGACCTTGCCTGCGGGTAGACTTTTCCTGGCGGTGACCTGTTCCTCGGCGGGGGGTACTGTTCCCGGTAGACGGCCGGCCGGGTAACTGTTCCCTGCGGGGAGACGTGCCTCGCCGGGTAACCGTTCCTCGGGCCGGGGTTTGACCTGTTGTCCTCGCCGGCTTCGTAGCGCTGCGGGGACCTTGTCTGGCCGGTAGCTGCGTTCGGGGTGACCTGCTGCCCTGCGGGGGGCCGGGGTACTTGCCCGCAGACTGTTGCTCGCCGGTAGCTGGCCCCGCGGTTAGACCGGCTCGCGGGTAGACTTCCTCGGCGGGTGACTTCCTCGCGGTAGACGTGTCCGGCCGGGTAACCTGTTTCCTCGCGGCAGGTGGCCTCGGGGGGTAACCTTGCCTTGCGGTACTGTTGTCCGGCTGGTGGACGGCGCGGGGTAATGCCCGCGGGTAGACTTTGCTGGCCGGTAGCTGGCCTGCCGGGAGACCTTTCTGCCGGGGTAGACTGCTGCCCTGGCGGGGAGCTCTTCCGGGGTAGACCTGTTGTCCTGCGGGGTAGCTTTGCCGCCGCTTAGCGTAGGCCTGGCGGCCGGGGGACCTGTGTCCTTTGCCGCCGTAGACGTTCCGCCCGGCCGGGGTAGACCTGTTTCCTGCGGGACCTGTGCCTCGTTCCCGGGTCCGTTCCCGCCGGGGTAACCTTTGCCTCGTTACTGACCCGGCGGAATTTTGGTGACCTGTGCCTCGCCGGCTTCTGGCCGCTGGCGGGGTGACTTGCCTCCGGGGCTTGCCTAGCCCCGGCCTGGTAACTGTTGCCCGCCGGTTAAGTGCTCGGCGGTAGAGCCTCGCGGGGTAACCGTGCCTTGCCGGTTCCTGCGCCCGCCGGAACGTTCCTTGCCAGGTACCTTTTTGGCCGGTGACGCCCCGCGGTAGACTTGCTTCGGGTAGACTGTTTCTGCGGGGAGCCCGCGGTAGCCGTGTCCTGGTAGACTTTCTCCGCCGGCCTTAGCCGGAGGCCTGGCGGTAGACCGTTGCCTCTGCGGGTAACCTGTTGTCCGGGGGGTGACTGCTGTCGGCGGGTAACTGCTGCCCTGGCCGGTAACCGTGCCCGGGGGTAGACCTGTTTCCCGGGGGGGACGGTTCGGCCGGGGGGGGAGACCTTGCCCGCCGGGGTGCCGCCGGGTAGACCGTTGCCGGGTGACTGTCCTGGTGGGGACGGCCCGCCGGTAGACCGTCCCGGGTGACCTGTTGTCCGCCTGGTGACCGCCTGGGGTGACGTTGTCCTGCGGTAGACTTCCTCGCCGGGGCGCCTCGCGGGTAACCGCCCCGCCGGGGTTATGGAACTGCGGGGGTAGGCGGCCGCGGTAGTGCCGCGGGCTGGGGGGTAGACCTCCAGCCAGGTGTGGACCGTTCTCGGGTAACCTGTTGCCCGGCGGGTGACTGTCTGGCGATGTGGCCCCGTCTTGCCGCCGGGGTAGACCTGCTGTTCGCCGGTGACGTTGCCCGCCGGGGTAGACCTGTTCTCGCCGGCCTTCCTCGGCGGTAGACCTCTCCTGCGGGTAGACCTTTCTCCGGGGGTGACGTGCTCGGCGGTAGACCGTCCTCGCGGGGTAGACCTGTGCCGCGGGGACGGCCTCGGCCGGGTACCGTGTCCCGGGTAGACCTGTTTTCCGCGCCTTAGGTGGCGCCTGGCGGGGTAGACCTTGTCCGCCTGCCTTCGCGGGCCGCCTGGGGGTAGCTGCGCCCGGCCGGGGAGACCGTTGCCCCGGTAGACCTGTTCTCGTGGTACTGCGCCGGCGGGTCTGCCGCCGGGGGTTTGGTTAGCTGTCTCGGGGGGTAGATTTAGGACCTCTCCGGCCGGGGAACGTGCCTCCGGGTCCGGGGGTGACCGTTGCCTCGGGCACCGTGGCCGGGTAGACGTTTCCTGCCGGAGCGTCGCCTGGGACCGTCTCGGCGGGTAAGCCGGTACTTCTGGCGGGAGACCTGTTGCCTGGGGGACCTGCTCCCCGCCGGGTACCGTTTCCGGGATTCCTGCTGCTGCCCCGGCTGGGCGTCCGCCGGAGCCGTGTCGGGTAGACTGTGCGCCGGTAGAATGTGCCTGCGGAGACGTTTCCGGCTTAGCGGCTGGCCGGGGTGACGTCCTCGGCGGGGTTACTCGCCCTCGCGGGGTAGACCTCCCCGCGGGTAACTGTTCCTTCCGGCCTAGCGTGGAGCCTTCGGGTACTTGCCGGGTGACCTTGCCTCGGGTACTGGCCCGCCGGTGACTTGCCTGGGGTAGATTTGCCCGGCGGCTTTTGAGGCGCCTGGCCGGCCTGATTTGGCCGGGGGCGCGTCCGCCGGGGTAGACGTCCCCGGGTAGACCTTTGCCGCCGGTGCGTCTGGCCGGTGACGTGCCTGCGGTAGACCTGCGCCCTACGCCGGGGGTTATTCTGGGTAGCTTTTAGTATTACTGTGGTAGTTTTTAGACTTGTCCTGCGGGTGCTGTGTCCTGGCCGGTGACTGTTTCTCGCCGGAGTTGCCCTGGCGGGGAGACTGTTTGTAGTTGCGGGGGGGTGACGTGTCTCGCCGGCCTTTCGTGGCCGCTGGGGGTGACCTGTGTCCTGCGGTAGACCTGTCCTGGGGGACCGTCCCTGCGGTGACTGCCGCCGGGGTAGCCGCCGGTTAGATGTGTCCTGCGGTAGACTTGCCGGCGGTGACTTTTCCTGGCGGTAGCTGTCCTCGGGGTACCTGTTTCTGCGGGGAGACTGTTGCCGCGGGTAACCTGTTCCTCGCGGGACGGGCCTCGGCGGGTGACTCTGCCTCTCCGGAATTTACCGGAGGTCGGGGTAGAACGTGCCGCCGGGGAGCCGCTGCCTTAGCGGTAGACGTTCTGCGGTGACCTGTGCGCCGGCCTTGGTACGGGGCGGGGTAGACCTGTGTCTCGGCTAGCGTGGCGCCGGCGGGGTCATTTGCCTGCCGGTAGCTGCCGGCGGGGTGAGTGCTCGCGGGGTGACTGTTGCCCGCGGGGACGTTGTCCTGCGGTAGACTGTTCCTTGCGGGGGGGCTGGGTGACGTGCCTCGCGGTAACCGTTCCCGGCGGGGTACCTTGTCCTCACGGTACCTGCTGCCGGCCGGGGTAACTTCCGGCGGGTAGACGTTCCGCCCAGTAGCCGCCTGGGGGGTGACTTTGTCTGGCGGCTTCCGTAAGTCCTGGTAGACTGTGCCGCCGGCTAGCAGCCCGCCGGTGACCTTTTTCCTCGTCTGGCCTGGCTGGTGCGCCGGCGGGTAGACGTGCCTCTCAGTAGACCTTTTCCTGGTGACGCCTCGCGGGGAGACTTGCTCGCGGGTAGACTGTTCCGGGGGTGCGTGTCTCGGGGGCCGTTGCGAGGGTTTGTTCGGCTAGTGTACTCCGGGGGACGTGCCTCGCGGTGCCGTTGTCCCGCCGGGGTGCGTGCCTGCCGGTAGACCTGTTTCGCGGTAGTGTGCCCTCGGGGTAGACCGTGCCGCCGGGTAACTGTTGTCCGTGGTGACGGCGCCGTGCGCCCCGCGTCTTGCCGGTGTGACGTTTGCGGGAACGTGTGGGGGTGACGTGCCTCGGGTTAGTCAGTTGACCGTCCTGGCGGGGTAGACCGTGCCCCGGGTGGGTGACCGCCTCGGGCGTTTTGCGGTAGGTCCCTCGGAACTGTGCCGGCTGCCTTGCCTCCGGCCTGGTATCTGTTGGCCGGAGACTGTTGTCCTGGGTAGACTGTGCGGGGGGTAGACTGTTCTGGCCGGGTAGCCTTTTGCCTCGGAGACTGTGCCTGGCGGGACTGTTCTCCGGGGTACCTCCTGGGCGGGTCCGTGTTGGGGGGGGGCCGGAGACCTGTGCCGGCCGGTACTGTTGGCCGGTAGACTTGCCCGCCGGCGTGGCTGCGGAACTTCTGGCCGGGGTGACCTGGCCTGGCCGGGTAGACTGTCCTCGCGTAATGTGGCTGCGGTAGACCTGTTTCCTGCGGGTAGACCTGTGCTCCTGGTACGTGCTCGAGGGTACCTCCGCGGGGTAGACTGTTGCCTCGCCGGCCTAGCGAGGCGCCTGGCCGGGTAGACCTGTGCCCGCGGGGTAACCTGTGTTGCGGACCTGTGCCGCGGTAGCGTCCCGCGGGTAGACTTCCTCGCCGAGAGACGCCTGGCCGGTACCTTGCCTCCGGGTAGCCTCTTACCCGGCCGGGTGACTGCCCTCGGCCGTACTGTTCCTCGGTAGACCTGTTCCGCCGGGTGACTCCCGGCGGGGTAGACCTGTTGCCTCGCCGGGTAGCCTGTGCGGCCGGTAACCGGCCCGGGCCTTTTGCCCTGGGTAGACCTTATCCTCGCCGGTACGTGCGCCCTGCGGGTAGACTTCCCCGCGGGAGACTCGTTCGCCGGGACGTTCCTCGGCGGGGAGACTGCCGCCGGTTAGCCTGGCTGGGGGATGCTCTGGCGGGGTAGCTTGCCTCGCTGGGAGACCTTACCCGCCGGAACTGTTTCGGCCGGGTAGACCTGACCGGGAACGGCTGGCGGGTAGACGTTTCCGGGTAACCTGTCTTGGCCGGTAGACTGTCCGCCGGGTACCGTTCCCTGCGGGGGACTGCTCCGGCCGGTAGGCCGCGTTTCGGGGAACTGTTGCCCGGCCGCCTTAGCCGTGGCGTGCGGGGTGACCTGTTGCCTGCGGTAACCTTGCCTGGGGTCCGCACCCCGGGGTAGACCTTGTCCCGCGGTAGATTTGCCTCGGCCTTAGCGTGGCCGCGTGGCGGGTAACCGTCGCCGGTAGCTGCCCGGCCGGGTGACGCGCCGCCGGTAGACTGTTGTCCCCGGGTAACTTTTCTCGCGGGTACTCGCTGGCGGGTAGACCTCTGCCCCGGGTAACGTTGCCTCCGGGTAACTTCCTCGCCGGTAGACCTCTCTCGCGGCGCTGCTGCTGGGTGACCGTTGCCTCGGGGGTAGACGTGCGGTACTGTGTCCTCTCCGGGGTAGACTGTTGTTGGGGGTAGACTGCTGTCGCCGGGGTAGACCTGTCCCGGGGGTACCTGTTGTCCGCGGGTTGCCTTTTCCTGCCGGGAACCGCTGCCTCGGCCGGGTAGCGTTCCGCGGGGTACCTGTTTCCTCCGGTAGACCTGTTGCCTCCGGGGTGCCTAACCTTGCGGGAGCTTGCTCGCGGGTAACTTTCCCCGGGGTAACCTGTGTTCGGCGGGTAACTGTGCCTGGCGCTAGGTGCCTGGGGATCCTGGGGTTGTCGGCCGGGTTCGGCGGGGTAACGCTGACCGCCGGTAGACTTTGTTCGGGGACCTGTCCCGCCGGTACCGTCCTCGGGTACTGTTCCGGGGTAACCCTCCCGGGGTAACTGTTTCCTTGGTAACTGTTGTCCGCGCCTTAGCCGTAGGCGCCGGCGGGGTTGTTGTGCCGGTAGACTGTGGGGGAACTCCGCTGGAACTGTTGTCTCGGGTAGATGTTGTTCGCGGGTACGTTGTCCTGCGGGACTGTCCCGCCGGTTAGACGGCCTCGCGGGGTAGACCTGCTGGCGGGGACCTGTTGTTCGCGGTTTAGGACCCTGGCGGGGTAACCTGTGCCTCGCCGGCCTTGCTGGCCTCCGGGGTAGACGTTGCCCGGGTAGACTGTTGCCCCGGGCGCCTGTCCCGGCGGTAGATCCCGCCGGGTAGACGTTGTCTCGCCGGGGTACGCTGCCCCGGTAGACGTTTCCTTGCGGTAGACCTGTGCCTTCCGGTAGACCTTTCTCGCCGGTAGCTTGCCTGGCGGTAGACGTTTCCTCGGCGGTGCGAGCGCAGGCGGTAGACCTTGCACGGGGTAGACTTTGTCCGCGGGGGGACCGCCCGCCGGTAGACCTTCTGCTGGAACCTGTTCCTCGCGGGTAACTGCTGCCGGCCGGATAGACCGCTGCCCGGCCGGTAGCGTGCCCTGGCTGAGCGTGTTTGCCGGGGCCTGTTGTCTGCCGGTAACTTGCTCGCCGTACTCCCGGCGGGGTAGACCTGTGTCCGCGGGCTGGCCTGGCGGTAGACCTCCTGCGGGGTGACCTTCCCGTCCGGGTAACCTGTGCCCGCGGGTAGACTGTATCCTCGCCTAGCGTAGGCCCTGCGGGTACCTGTTTCGGCGGTGACTGTGTCCGTCCGGGGTAGACCTGCTCCCTGGCTGGACGCGCCTCGGGGTAACCTTGCCCCGCGGGTAGAGTTGTCTCGCCGGCCTTAGCGTAGGCCCGTGCCGGGTAACTGTTGCCCCGGGTAGACCGTTCCCGGTAGACTTTGCCTCGCCGGGTAGACGCGCTGGCCGGGAGACGTGCCCGGGTAGCTGTGCCCCGGCCGGGGAAGTGCCGCGGGGTACCGTTTCTCGCCGGGAACCTGTTGCCTCGCCGGAGCTACCTCGCCGGACCGTTCCGGGTGACCGTTCGCCGTTAGGCGTGGGCGCGCCGGGTAGCCGTTGCCCGCCGGGTAGACTGTTCCTCGGCCGAGCCTGGCCGGTACCTGCCTGCGGGTGTCCTTGCCCGGCGAGCCGTCCTGGGTAGACTGTTCCTCGCCGGTTAGGAGGCGCCGGCGGGGTAGACCTGTTGTCGGCGGGTAGACCTTGCCCGGCCGGGTAACCGTTCCGCCCTTGCCGCCGGGGAGACCTGTTCTCGGCCGGCCTTGTCCGTGTCCGGTAACCTGTTTCGGCGGGGTCTGTGTCCGGGTACGTGCCGCCGGTAGCTGCTTCCTGCGTACCTTTCCTCGCCGGGGTAGCCTGTGCCGGCCGGGTAGCCGTCCGCCGTAGACCTGTTGCCGGCGGGTAGACTGTTGTCCTCGGGTAAGCTCCCCGGCGGGTGACTGTGTCTTGCGGTTACCGTTGCCCGCGGGTGCTTTGCCCGCCGGTGACGCGCGGGTAACCTTTCCGCGGGTACCTGTTGCCCGCCGCCTTAGTGGGCCGCTGGCGGGTAGCTGTTGACTTGCCGGCCTTAGCGGGCCCGCGGGGTAGACGTTGTCCTCGGGCTTCGCCTAGGGCGGCCGGGTAGACGTGCCTGCTGGGTAGACCGTTCCCGCTGGGTGACGGCCTGGGGTAGACCGTTCTGCGGTGACCTGTTCCCGCTTAACTGGCGTCCGGTAACCTGTCGGGGGTAGACCTCTGCCCGCGGGGAGTGTCCGGGCCTGTTCTGTGGGGAGACTGTTGCCCCCTTAGCTAGGCCTCCGAGGCTGGTAGACTGTTCTCGGCCTTAGCGTGGCCCCTGCCGTAGACCGTTGCCTCGGGGTAGACCTGTTGCGCGGTGAGCGCCGGGGGTGACTTGCTCGCGGTAGACTGTCCCGCCTGGTGCGCCTGGCCGGTAACGTGCCTCGGCCGGGAGCTTGCCTGGGACGCGCCCGCGGGTAGACGTTGTCCTGCGGGTAGCCTGTTTCCCGCTGGTGACGCGCCCGGCGGGTAGACGTTGCCCGCGGTAGACCTGTTCCTCGCGGTAGTAGGCGCTGGCCGGTGACCTTGTCCGCGGGTACCGCTCGCTGGTACTCTCGGGGGAGACCTTCCCGCGGTAGACTTGCTGCCGGCTTAGCGGGCCCCCGGTAGACGTGCCCGTCGGGTAGACTGTGCCGCCGGTGACGCCTCGCGGTAGCTTGCTCCTGGGGTGACCGTCCCGGAGACGCGCCTGGCGGGTAGACCTTGTCTCGCGTAGCCGTGTCGCCGGGCCTGTGCCTCGGCCGGAGACCTCCTGGGGAACCTTTGTCTCACGGGTAGCCGTTCCCTCGGCGGCCTTAGCGTGCCGTGGCCGGGTAGCCTTTTGCCGGGTAGACCTCGCCCTCGGCGGGTAGACGTGCCGCGGGTAGACCTGTTCCCGGCCGCTAGCGTGGCCGGGGGGGTAGCCTTTGCCTCCGGCCTTCCTCCGCCGGGGGTGACGGCCGGCGGGTAGACCTGCTCTGGGTAACTGTTGCTCGCGGTAGTGCCCGGCCGGGTAGACCCTTGGCCGGGGGTGACCTCTGCCCTTCGGGGACGCGCTGCGGTAGACCGTTCCTCGGGTAGACTTTGTCCCCGGCCTTAGCAGGCGCCGGAGGGTGCCTTTCCCCCACCTAGCCGTCCTGGAGACTGTTGCCTCCGGGTAGCTGGGGCCCGGGTAGACGTTGCCCCGTCGGGTAGCCTGTTGCCTCCGTGGCGGCGCCCCGGGGCCGTGCCTCCGCCGGGGAACTTGCCCGGCTGGGGGCGCGCTGGCGGTAACGTTGTCCTTGGTAGACTGTTGCCTCGCGGCCTTAGCTGGCCGCCGGCCGGGTAACCTTGTCGCGGCCGGCCTTCGCGTAGGGGGCGTGGGTAGCGTCCCGGTGACTGTGCCCTCGCGGGTGACGCGTCTGGCCGGAACCGTCCCGCCGGTAACTGCGCGGCGGTGAGCCTGGCGGTAACCGTTGCCTCGGGAACTGCTGCCCTGGCTGGTAGACCGTGCCCGGGGGTTGCCTTAGACCCGGCGGGTAGATGTGCCTGGCGGCCTTCTAGCGCCGTGGCGGGGACGGCCTCGGGTAGACTGTTGCCTCCGGTAACCTTTGCCCTGCTGGGATGTCGCCGGTAGACCGTTCTGGCCGGAGATGTCCTCCGGCTGCTGGCGGTAGCGCCTGCGGGGTGACCTGTGCCGCCGGCTTACGTGCCTGGCCGGGGTAGACCGTTCCCTCGGGTAGACTTTGTCCGGGCCAGCTGACCTGCGGAGACCTGCTGCCGTACCGGCCTTGGCGGGGACGGCCCTCGCCGGTAGACTTGCCTCTGAGACTTTGCCTCGCCTGGGACGGGTCCGGCCGGTAGACCCTTGTCCGGGGTGACTTTCCTCCGCGGGTGACGCGCTCGGCCGGGGTAACGTGCCCTGCGGGTAACCTGTGCCCCGGTAGCTGGGGCCGGTAGACGTTGCGCCGGGTAGACTGCTGCCCGGTGGACGGCCCGCGGGGTAACCCGTTGCCTGCTGGTAGACCTTTCCCCGCCTTAGTAGGGCTGGGGTAGACCCGTGCCCCGCCGGGGCCGTCTGCCTGCGGGCGCCGGGTCCGGCCGGGGTAGACTGTTGCTCGCGCCTTAGGCGGGCGGCCGGGGTAGAGTTGCCTCTGGGGTAGACTGCTCCGGTGGGTAGCCTGCTACCGGCCGGGTAACTGTTCCTCCGCCGGCCTTACGTGGACGCCTGGGGAACCGTTGCCTGCGGGTAGACTGTTGCCGGCTATGGGGCGCCGGCGGGGTGACCTGTTGTTAACGCGTAGCGCGTGGCCGGGGTAGTTCCGTTGTCTGCGGGGTAGACCTGTTTCGGCGGGAGACGGCCCGGCCGGGGTAGACCTTGCCGCGGGTAACTTTCCTCTCCGGGACGCGCCGCCGGGTAGACGTTGTCCTGGGGGTGACCTGTTATTGCGGTTACCTGGCGGGCCTGCGGGTGCCGTTTCGGGAACTGTTGCTCGGCGCCTTAGCGTAGGCGTGCGGGTGACCTGCTCTCCGGTGACTGGCCGCCTTGTGGATTCGGCGGGTAGACCCTTGCCTCCTGCGGGGTAACCTGTGCCTTCCGCGCCTTAGGTGGACGGCCTCGCCGGGGTAGACCCGTTGCTCCTGTCGGGGTAGACCTGTTGCCTTCCGCCGGCCTTAGGCGTTGGGACCGCTCGGCCGGGGTAGACCCGTTGCCTCCTGTCGGGGTAGACTGTTGCTTCCCTGGCCTTTGGCGTGGGGACGCGCCTTCGCGGGTAGACCCGTTTCTCCGTCGGGGTAGACCTGTTGTCCTTCCGCCGGCCTTAGGCGTGGACGCGTCCTCGGCCGGGGTAGACCCGTTGCCTCCCGGGGTAGACCTGTTGCCTTCGCCGGCCTTAGGCGTGGGACGGCGTCTCGGCCGGGGTAGACCGTTTTCCTCCCGCCGGGGTAGACTGTTGCCTTCCGCCGGCCTTAGGCGTGGGACGGCGTCTCGGCCGGGGTAGACCGTTGCCTCCTGTCGGGTAGACCTGTTGCCTTCCGCCGGCCTTAGGCGTGGGACGGCGCCTCGGCCGGGTAGACCCGTTGCCTCCTGCGGGGTAGACCTGTTGCCTTTCCCCCGCCTTAGGCGTGGGACGGCGCCTCGCGGGTAGACCCGTTGCCTCCTGTCGGGGTAACCTGTTGCCTCCGCCGGCCTTAGGCGTGGGACGCGCCCGGCCGGGGTAGACCCGTTGCCTCCTGCGGGGTAACCTGTTGCCTTCCGCCGCCTTAGGCGTGGGACGGCGCCTCGGCGGGGTAGACCCGTTGCCTCCTGTCGGGTAGACCTGTTGCCTTCCGCCGGCCTTAGGCGTGGGACGGCGCTCGGCCGGGTAGACCCGTTGCCTCCTGTCGGGGTAGACCTTTGCCTTCCGCCGGCCTTAGGCGTGGGACGGCGCCTCGGCCGGGTAGACCGTTGCCTCCTGTCGGGGTAGACCTGTTGCCTTCCGCCGCCTTAGGCGTGGGACGGCGCCTCGGCCGGGGTAGACCCGTTGCCTCCTGTCGGGGTAGACCTGTTGCCTTCCGCCGGCCTTAGGCGTGGACGGCGCCTCGGCCGGGTAGACCGTTGCTCCTGTCGGGGTAGACCTGTTGCCTTCCGCCGGCCTTAGGCGTGGACGGCGCCTCGCCGGGTAGACCCGTTGCCTCCGCGGGGTAGACCTGTTGCCTTCCGCCGCCTTAGGCGTGGGACGGCGTCTCGGCCGGGGTAGACCGTTGCCTCCTGTCGGGTAGACCTGTTGCCTTCCGCCGGCCTTAGGCGTGGACGGCGCCGGCCGGGGTAGACCCGTTGCCTCCTGTCGGTAACCTGTTGCCTTCCGCCGGCCTTAGGCGTGGACGCGCCTCGGCCGGGTAGACCCGTTGCCTCCTGTCGGTAGACCTTTGCTTCGCCGGCCTTAGCGTGGGACGGCGTCTCGGCCGGGGTAGACCCGTTGCCTCCGCCGGGGTAGACCTGTTGCCTTCCGCCGGCCTTAGGCGTGGGACGGCGCCTCGGCCGGGGTAGACCCGTTGCCTCCTGTCGGGGTAGACCTGTTGCCTTCCGCCGGCCTTAGGCGTGGGACGGCGCCTCGGCCGGGGTAGACCCGTTGCCTCCTGTCGGGTAGACCTGTTGCCTTCCGCCGGCCTTAGGCGTGGGACGGCGCCTCGGCCGGGGTAGACCCGTTGCCTCCTGTCGGGGTAGACCTGTTGCCTTCCGCCGGCCTTAGGCGTGGGACGGCGCCTCGGGCCGGGGTAGACCCGTTGCCTTCCTGTCGGGTAGACCTGTTGTCTTCCGCCGGCCTTAGGGTGGGACGGCGTCCCCGGCCGGGGTAGACCCGTTGCCTCCCGCCGGGGTAGACTGTTCCTTCCGCCGGCCTTAGGCGTGGGACGGCGCCTCGGCCGGGGTTT
>JAVUNC010000106.1:0-36306 GCA_032173965.1 Sitta carolinensis
TAATAAATTACCCTTGGAGGGTTTTTCCTGTGGGGAAAATTGTCAGTTGATTTTGTTCCCCAAAACCCCTTTTGGGGAAAAACCCCGGTGGAAGAATTATCGGGAACCTTAAAAACATGTAGTAATCCCAGCTAACCCCTAAAAAAAAAAAACTTAGGGGGGGTTTAGAGGATAAATAGGGGAGCATAGTTTAAAAGGGAAAAACATGAGATTTCAGGTGAGATGAAAGATTAACCCTTTTGTGGTGAAATACTTCAGCTTTTTGGCCCTTTAAATTTCTGGGGAAAAAAAATGGTTTTTAGTACTTACCCCTTTTTTAAAACTGACTTTTTGAAGGATGATTTCAATCTCATTTGCCTAACAAAAACGTGAAATACTCTTCAACCCCCTTTTTAAAGGCAGCAATGATGAGGGGCTTTGAGAAATTTTAAAGGATTTATAAAAAATTCCTTTTCCCCTTAAAATTTTACTTGGTCCATTTTTTTCAGGGGAAAAAGGTATTTTTTAAAAATTACTATTTGGGGTAAGAAAGTGATAAAAGGGGAAAAAAAGCAAAAGAAAATTAAAGAAAAAATGATAGGGGGCCATGTTTTATTTGCGGATTTGTGCTCATTTTAGATTCACAAATGTGGAGTTATTTACCAAAACCTTTTTACCCCAAAAGTAGGCAAAACCAAACATATTTTAAAAACGGGAAAGCATTTTTTCATCGACGAAAAGATTTTGTTTCCTTACACGGGAAGTCCTTTGATACCTTATGTATAGTTGAAATGAGTATTTATTCTGATACTGTCACCTTTGTCCAATTACAGATAAAAAAAACACCCAAAAGGGAAAGGGGCCTAAACAGAACGAAAAGGGAAACCCATAGGAAGGAAATGCAGAATTCATCTAATTTGTTGGCCTCATATCGAAGCGGGAACAATAACCCGCTCAACTAAACCCAGAGGTGGCTTGCTGAAGCTAACCCGTCTTGCCCCCAGCGGGATCACAAGGCTTTTCCCGGGGACCAGTGCACCAGTGTGATAAATTCAGGGGGGGAAAAGAGAATTTGTAAAAACCCATAAGGGGAAAATTTGTTAGTTTGGTAGGAGGGTTTTTTGGTGGGCGGGGGGCCCCAGGGTGGTTCGGGTGAAAAGGCTGTGGAACTTCCACCAGGGTCCAGCAGAGCCAGGCCGGGGGGCTCGAAGAAGCCCTGTTGTTTGGCCAAGGCTGGGCCATTTTGAGAGGTTTGGTAACACCTCGGGTGATCACGTTTTTAAGAAAAAAAAATCAAAACAACAGGAATCACGGGACTTTTTTCCCTAGCCGGGGAAGAGGAGGGGGGAAAACAACATGGGACACAAAGGGGTCATTGGGGGAAAGGAGGGGCGGAGGTGCTCCGGGAAAACCAGAGCGGGGATTTCCTCGGCCAGCCCTGGTGTGCCCATGGTAAAAGTGGGGACCCCAAGGGGTTGTAAGTCCACCCCAGCCCGGGGGAATCAATGGGGATGAAAATTAACCCAAGCCGGGGGCCCAAGGGGAGAGAAAAAACCCCCCACCCCTGGGGATCCATGGGGAATCAAGATCCACCCCCAGCCCCCGGGGGGTTTCCATGGGGATAAAGGAAATCCACCCCACCCCGGGGGAAACCCCTTTTGGGGGATGAGAAATCCACCCCCAGCCCTGGGGAAGGTGCCCTTGCCGGAGCAGGTGGGGCCCTTTTGAGGAGGCTGGGACCGGGGCCCGATTTGCTGGGGACCCTGTCCTGGGGGTTTGCACCCCGTGGCCGGGGAGCCCCACTCTGAAAATTTCTGGGAGACTGTGTCCCCGGGGGCAGGGACTCCTGCTGCAGCGGGGCGCTTGGGTGCTGGGTGAGATCAAGCCACGCTGGACAATTTCCTGGAGAACTGTCCCTGGGGAGGGCCCCCAGGTTCAAGGGAAAGGACCCCCTTTTCCCAGGGGGAAAAAAAAACCCTTGGGTGTTGAGTGAAAAAAACCCTATGCCCTGTCAGTGAGGGGGAAGGGGGGTTGGGCAAGGGAAAAGGCTTTTTTAAAGGGGTTTTTTTTAAATTCTCATTATCTTTCTCGGGATTTGTTTGTAATAAATTCACTTTTTCCCTCTGGGCCCTTGACCGGTTTTTCCCCTTGGGAAATTTGTTTCCCCCAAAGCCCTTAATCATGAAGCCTTAAAATTTTTCTCTTTTTTCTCCCCAGTGAGGGGGGGAGGGTGGGGGAGTGATTTTCGGGGTTTTGCCTGGTTTTGGCCAGTATCAAAACCATGACAAAGATTCACTTTTCCCGAAAATTGTTTTTGATCATTATTTAACTTATAGTTGTTGGGAGGTTATTTGGGGGTGAATGATGCAAAAACTTTGCATGAAAGGGTTTACTTTTTTGGGAAGATTTTAAATCATGAATTTTAAAACCCGTTTTTAGCCTGGAAACTGATCTCAGGACTTTGCCCCTTCTTTAAAACAGCAACTCACAATACTGTCTGATTTCTCCAAAATTTTTTAAAAAAATTGGGCTCCCGTGAGAGAATTTTAACTTACCTAAGCTTTTCATAAGTACAGCTGGGGTTTTCCCCAGGGGTTTCTAAATAAATCAGTCATGAATGGGACAGGCCTCAGGGCTTGTGATTTTTTGAGGGAAAAAAAGCAAACGGATGGTGCGGCGCAAATGGGGTACAACCACGTGTATTTTTGCTCAGTATTTTCCCCCATTTGGCCAGAGCTTTTCTCAAACCCCGGGGGCCTAATTTATTTTAATGAAAACTCCATTTTTTGCAGAAAGTTTGGAATCTTTTTTTAAAACGGAAATGTGCCTTGTGGACAAGAGGAAAGTGTTTTGGATAGAGTTTTGGGAAAAAAATTAGGCAACAAAATTTTTACAACAAAAGAATCCCCCCCTACTCGGCGGTTCCCATAGTAATTGGGGTGTGGAAATGTCCCGGAAAGGAGGGGTTTGGAAAAACTTGACTTTATGACCCGGAATTTGGGGGATTATGTTGTTTTTTCCCCCCTCACCCCCTTTTTTTTTTTTCCTGAGTGTGTATCATTTAAGGGGGTTGGCAGAAACACAAACATGTGAAGGAAACCCTAGAGGGCTTCTCAACCGCAGTGACTCTGCCCAAGGGTTGCCCCACTGCTGGGACAGCAGTGTGGGAATTTTTAACCAAAAGCTCTTTTCCTTTCAAGCAGAGGGTTTCTGTGGGCAGGCATTCAGGTGGCTCTCAGAGCCAATGACCAAAAATTTTTTGAGTGCCAGAGCTCAAATTTTTTGTGAAAAGGGGATGAGGGGCAAACCGCTGCTCTTTTCCAAGTGAGCTCCTTCAAGTTCCATGGTCTAGGGATTTTTTCCCCTACTTTATTGACGCTACAGGTCGGGGGCCCGGCTAGCTTTGTTCCCTGGCTGCACGGTCAGGAGCTGCGTTCTCAGGCTGCAGCAGTCCTCCAACAGTATAAAGCAGAGTGGCTTTCTGCTTCCTAGCTTCCTGACTGTTCAAACATGAGGTTTGAAGTAAAGGACTGAGAAGCACTTTGCAGATGTTTATTCTTCCAAGCGGGCAAAAGAGGGCGCAGACCCCGATTTCCAAGCTTTTAAACTCAATCATACAGGCTGTTCCATCGAGGGGGGGGGGGGGGGGACGGACGACAGGACAGGGAAAAGGGATGGCCAGCCAGCGGCAGACCAAACCCATTGGGGAGGGTACAGGAATAGTCACTGGGGAAAAACCAGCTAACCACGCTAAATGCAAACTACACTTTATAATTCTCTGACAGTGCATTACCCCTTTCTTCATCTTGTCATCTTTTTGTGACTGTGAGGAAAAAGGCTTTCTTTTGCTCACTTCAGCTTAGCGTGGCATTTTGTGAGAAGCATCCCTGCCCTCAAACAACAGGACCTGAAGATGTAAAAAATAGCTTTAAGAGGCGTGTTCTGACTGTCGCTGTCACCCTCACTAGAGAAGCAAAATCAGTATCTGGGCAGGTAGGAAACAAGACAGGCCAGGGACTGTGCATGGGTCTTGATACCACAGGGATGCCTCCCTAAATGCAGCATGTGTCCTATGGCTGGAAGGGCCAGTGTGGCCCTTAGTGATGTGTACAAAGGGACTGTAGCAGCTCTAAATTAACTTGAAATTACCCTGAGAACACTGAGGATGTAATTGAAATTTCTCAAGTTTGCACAAACATGGAATATTCTTTGCACTTACGGAAAGAAAAAAGAGCTGCTATTCAAGCCAAGCCAGGTAAGAGCACAGTACAGTTTATTTATTATTGTTTTTATATCTCTTCCAAACCTAGGATCATAGAATAGTTCCAGAGAAGGGCCTTAAAGATCATCCAGTTGCAACCCCTCTGCATGAGCAGGGATGCTTCCACTTTGACATGTTGCTCAGGGCCCCATCCAGCCTGGTCTTCACACTTGCAGGGGTGGGACACGCTCAACCTCTGGATGCCTGTCTAATGCTGGATCAGGAATTGTCCCTCCTCTCCACGCTCCAGAGTGCCCTTGGTTGCTGCAGCCGTTTATTACTTTCCAGCAGTGTTGGTGAGGTACCCTGTTAAAGATACCTTCAGTGCAGGTGACTCAGGGTGCAGCTGCAGGACAGATGAGGTGAGCCCTGGGCAGGGCAGGAGACCAAGCCCAAGGCAAGAGGCAATGAACTACATGAACTACTGCATTCCACAGGGCACAGGGACCTGTGGGGCGCCAGGGACCAGACACTGGAGCACTGTAGGAGCTGATGAGTCCAGACCTTCAGGACCTTAGACAGGGAGGGATAAAAGCACAGGAGTGTCTTTATTCGCTCCTCCTCAGAGGCACCAGCTTGCGGTGCTACTTTGTTATTTAGGACTGCCTCATGATTAAGTGTTTTGAGCCCCTGGACTCTGCTGGGGAGCCAGGTCAGTGTAAGCAGCCTGGTGGGACTGTGTGAGATTTGGTATAGCTGTGAAGGTCTTTGGTCCAATGAGGTATGTGAGAGGGACTCCAGAGTGGCTCTTGGGTGGCTGGACAGGGAAGTTCCTAACATGAAACCCTCCTTCTACCTCTTGCTCTGAAAGCCCATAGCCCTCAGCTACAGCTGGGGAGGTGTGCCAGCATGCTTCCTGATGAAAATTTGAAGTAGGTTTGGAAGGACCTAAAAGTCATCTGGTTCCAACGCCTCTGCCATAGGCATGGACACCTGCCACTAGCCCAGGGAGCTCAAGCCCTCAGCCTGGCTCAATATTTCCAGGGAGGGCAGCCTCACTTCTCTGGGCAACCTGTGCCAGTGCTCCCCTCTCTAGAGTCCAGCATTTCTTCCTAACATCTGACAGAAACAGCCTAAGGCCTTCCCCCTCTTCCCCTCCTGCCCTTGGGAAGGGGCCCTCTCCAGCCTTTCGAGCCCCACAGGTCTGGAAGGTCTAGAGCTCTGAAGGTCAATGGCAGAGGCAGGCGTTGTGGTTACTGTGCCCTGGTTACAGATGCAACAGTCCATGGGGTGGCAGTTGGGATCTGGCAATCAGCAGCCAGGGTCCAACTGTCACCACTGGGGCAGTTGAGGGCAGAGCAGCGCAGGACAGTGACAGTGAGCTTCTCTCCTCTTCGCTTGTCCCTTTGGCATTGGGCCATCTGTGGAAGTTTGCCGGGTCCTTCTGAGTCCAAGAGGAAACCTAAGGAAATGGTGAAACGAGACTTGATAAACCTTCCTACCTGTGAGCTCGACAGATTGGAGACATGCAGAGTACTGACCTTGTTAGCTCTCAGAGTGATAAGGAAAAGGTAGCACTGGCCTTGAAGAATGAAGACTACATTCCAAGCTGCTACAACTTTCCAGTCGTGAGGATGCAAAGTAATGAAGGTTACATCTTCTCTTTTTAATTGAGAGGAATTTTGTACTGGACAAAGCCATTTGTTTGAGGTGTGTTTTCTGACGAGTGTATTCTGGACGTTGTCGGATGCCTTGGTATATCTCTAGTTCAGCTCAACCAAGACCACAGGGAATCCTTGACCAAAATAGCACAGCTTCAGGAGGTATTCCTATCGGAAGACCCTGAATCAGCAAAAAATCGCCGGGCATCCAGGGCACGGTACACTCAGAATTCATCAGGCTGACCGTTGCATTTTGAAGAGGTTTTCTTTACACTCGATTCATTTAATCAGCCGAGCAAAACTGAGGATTTACATGGTTGCTGGTAAGTGCTTTAATATGGGTTAGATGGAATCTGTTAGAGACCCTTTGCTGTAGTTGGAAAGTTTACAGCGTACACTCTAAATTAATCCTAGGCACTTTCATTTGCACATGTTTGGAATGCTTTCCCTTTCATGTCCCTTGGATTTGTATTTTCAAAATGATAAATTTCAGTGGTATCTTAATATTTGATGGGCTGTAGCAAGAGAAATTCCTTCTCTTGATTGCCAAACAAAGCTCTGGAGCTGGTTTTGTCTAAGTAATTAAGAACATGCAACTTCTGTGTTTTGTTCCTGGGAATTTATTACATGTTTTCATGTAACAGGGTGCAGAGAAATGTGTGACAGTACGGCAGAAGTGCCAAAAAAACTTGAGGGATGATGATGTGCCAGTTTTTTGGAGTCTGAAGTGAAATGCTTTACAAGAATGTAGTTGTCCTATATCTTAAATATCCCATCCCAATAGAAGATTGTGACTGAAAAGCAAATCATTCACCACTAAATTTCCCTTCTTGGCAACCAGTGCCTGCATGTGGGAGAGTGTTTTACTATGATAAAATTCAAGGAGAACGTGCTGCAGCCGTTTGTAATCGTTAATCTAGTCGCCCTCTCCGAGATGGACTGAAAAGGTCTTTGCAATGCTGCAGATGCAAAGAGGAACTGATCCCCTTGGGTGGTCACAGCAGAGTATGAAAGGTGCAGGGACAGTAGGGCCAAAGGTTTCCCTGGTTAGCTTTTTTCTGTCACAGTGACTGTTGCTTCTCCAGAAGTTTTGCGCAAAGTGCTGTGAGGGAGAAGGAAAGGCAAATTCACTTCTATAGAGATGAATTTGGATCATCCCTGTGCCCAGCTTGACTGTGGCTCTGTGTCCTGCAGTTGCTTCATTGCAAGAAGGAGTGCTAAAAGCTGGAATGATCCTGCTGGATGTGTACCCAAGCATTTGCTCTTGTGAATAAAGATAAGGCAGTGGGAAAGTTTGACTTCGTGCAGTTTGGATCCTTAGAAAGATCATGTTTTCACTTGCAGGAAGGCAAGATGATTTGTGTTTTGTGTGCTCCACAGAAAGATGCGAAATTTTTGCCCGAAGTTTGGGACAATTAACAAATGAAGCAATAGCGCGACAACGATGTGAATTGGTTAAGTCAGTAGACTGGAGGTTCCTCAAAGTGCTTAAAAGTAGAAAGTGAAAACTGTTCTGAGTTCTGAATTCTTACAAGTACTTCTGGAGAATCATCAGTACAACCCCCACCTCACCCTCCAGTTACAAATTTTAACTGTTTCCTTCGTTCTGAGAGTTTCCTACTAAAATATACTACACTTTTATTTCCCTGTGCACCAGATGAAGATTTTTAAGGAATTTTGTGCCTTTCAATTTACATTATCAAAGAAAAGAGATCAATTTCTTCAAACTTTAGCAAAGTTGGAATTCTTCAGACTCTTAAAATGTTAATGGTAAGTGAAAACTTAGAACCGGTTTTGTAAAACTAGAAAAGCCCACAGCCTTAGCCTTTTGTTTTTTGGTTTGTTTTTTTTTATCTGCTAAGTACCTTTTGTAAGCCTGAGAGTGCTTGCTGAGAGTGGAGTTTCTGCTCATGCCAGGATGCAGAAGCTGCCCACAATTCTGCTCTGGAGTACCTGGCTTGACTGCTCTTACTGTTTTTACTTATCATGATGGGAGGTATGATGCAGTGAAGTTCTTGTGACAAGGAGTCAAAGGGTAAAGAGACTTTCACGTGGAAGCTTGATTGTTGGGTTTTTATCAGAGAAAATCCATCTGTTAAGGAAGGTCTGAATTCTTGTTTGCCTGTAAATGGACAAGAAACTGTGTACACCTTGATTTGTGAGTTGGTCCTTAGTACAAAATGAAAATGCGATAGCATATAAGAATTTCTTAGATACAAGCAGATGGATCTGTGAATGTTTCCAGCCTAAGTAGGGCTCTCAGTTCACAGAAAGTCTTGTGTCCTTTTTTAAAGGAGGAAATTATAGGGAAAAGATTTTCCTGGTTCCTTGTTTTTATTTCTGTAGCCTATTATTGTGTTCTCGTGAAATTTTTGTAACAAAATGTTCTCCAGTTTTAAATGCTCTTCTTTGCTCTTCATGTGATAATAAAATATCAGACTTTATTTACTCTAACAAATAATATTTGTTTTGTTTTTTTTGTAAGGGAAGGATGATCTGCAAATTAGATCAGCTGTTAGATATATTGTCTCGTCTAGTAAAATACAGTCCAGAGATGGTTTCCAAGAATTTGTAATGAAAGAGACCCGCAGACTAGAATTGAGTAAAAGTGGTTTGGAGTTTGTTGAATATACCAGTTTTATGGCAAACAGAAAATAACCAGTAAAATAAATCTTATTTCCGTTTTATTTCTATTTTTAAAAAATTACAGAAAGTGGAAGATTTCCATTCTTGTAATAATTATTTAGTGATTTTTTTGTTTGTGTGTTTTGTTGGGATTTTTTTTTTTTTGCAGGTACCCAACTCATCATGAGGTCATTGAGCAGATAACGCATCCAACCCAATTTGGAGGAGACAGTCGTTAATGAGATTTTGCGTTCTCTGATTGATCCACTACAATGTGCCCTAGCTAGTTAAGAGAAGTGAATGACAAAGATATGAACTGTCTTGGCAACTAACAGCTGTATTCTTATTGCTATTATTGGGGTAGAGAAATAAAAAAGTATAAGTTTGTTTTGTTTTTTTTTTTATTGAGTGGAGTGTGGTCTGAAAGCAATGTAAATAAGCAAAAGATAAGCTAATTTTGCTAATGAAAGGTATGGTCTGGGCATCATGCCAGTATGAAACCATGCAGCCCATGTGTCAGTGCATAGCACTGCCCATAGCTCTCTCCATCTGGGTGATAAATCTGCAAGTTTTAATACATTGTATGTACCAAATACTTAAAAATGTTTTACAGGTTGTTCTGGGCAAGCTACATGCATTTTCAGAGTGGTTTTAAGGACACTTTGTCAAGTACTTTGAGTTATGAGTTTTTTTCAGTATCTATTTGCACCCAGCTGGGCATTCTTTTAATGATAGTTAGGTTGGTTGGTCAAAGTTTGTCCAAAATAAAGAAATGATCTTATGTGAAAAAATGCTGCAGACGCAAAGAACTCAGCAGAAATCTTTGAGGCTGTTTCTTCTGTTACACTGTTTTTATAGAAAAGGTTGTATGTGAATGCCAGTGTTAATGAAGTTATTTCTGTTTCAGAATTTGAAATACTTGAATTTCTCGAAACCTTCTACAGCCATTACATGATCTTATTACTTTCACCAAAAATGACTATTTTGGGAAAGGGTTTTAAAAAAAAGGGTAAGGGGAGCCGAATCTGTTTTTTAAACTATGGGGACAGGGTTTAATTTTTCCCCTTTTTGCATGATTTGAACTTTTGCTTTTTTCCTTTTTTTTC
Source organism: Sitta carolinensis (assembly GCA_032173965.1). Lineage (NCBI taxonomy): Eukaryota > Metazoa > Chordata > Aves > Passeriformes > Sittidae > Sitta > Sitta carolinensis. The sequence continues at coordinate 9,573 of JAVUNC010000106.1, forward strand.
CTCCCGCCCAGCTTGCCCTTTTGTTTTGATATACCCGATGGGATTGCAGAGGCATGAGTGTCCTCATCTGAGCAGGACAAATGCCCCTCCAGGAGCTCCTCTGGATGCTGAGCAGTGTTGGCCCAGTGAGCCAAGCATTTCCTGGCCGTGTCCATGTAAAATTCAGCAGGAAGAATTGTATGAAAACTATATGGAAACACGTTAGGCAAGGACTGCTTTGCAGCGGGGGCCCCAGGGTGGCTTTGCGGCTCTGAAGCTCCACCAGTACAAGCAGCTTGGCTCAGTCATCTCTCGCTGTTAAAGCGTACACCCTGTTCCTTAAGAAATCAAACCAGGATCAGATTCTTCTGCAGAGGGAGAGGAACACTGCCGCATGGAGAGCAGTCGAACAACTGTTTCAGTCCATGTGATGCATGGTGAAGATGGTCGGGTGTAGATCACCAGCCTGGACTGATGATCCCCACGGATCCAGATGAGAACACCACTGGTCATGGAAAACACCCCCCGGGTCCTGGAAAACCCCCCCAGCCTGGGGAGCCATCCGGCATGTCGGAGGCTGATCTGCGTTGGAGAGTGTCCTGAGGCCACCGTAGGCCCCTGAAATCGGGAGAGTGGCGGGATCCGTCACAGGCGTCGCTGGTGGAAGAGTGATCTGAGACTCTGTGGACCCCGTTCAGGGCAGGTCTCAGCGGAAAACCTGGCTGACAAACCAGCTCATAAGGGTCAGAAGGATTAGGCTCTAGTTCCATATTCTCTGACGTTAATCATCTTCACTGCCTTTTCCTGAAGTTTCAGTCCACTTCTATTTTTCTTTCTCCAGGGGAGGGGGAGTGGTGCTTTCTGGTGGCATTGCTCCTGCAGTTACTTCTGAGTTTGATATAGTAACTTTGAAGGTTATTTGAGGTGAGGCAAATCATTAAGGTTGTTGGTTGAACAGGTCTACATACACGAGATGCCCCCATTCAACCAAACATAATACGTGATTTCAATGCTAAAAAAACCCATAGAATATTTACTAATGCTAACCTGTTCCAAGTTCTATAAATCTAGTACACGCTAAGATTTTTGAAACACTGCCAAGATCAACTGATTGTATCATTCAGCTCTACCTCCACTGAGAGAACTGCGAAAAGAATACTTTTAACATGATGCCTGCAAAGAGAGTGCTTGAAGTGGCAATTGGACAAAGACAAAAAAGAATACTACCTCAAGTAATGGATGGAAATGTTGAAGAGATAGAGACTTATAGACTGATGGCAAGTCCACACTTTTTTTTAGTGTTATCCTTTAATGAAGAAAGATAAGAACCTAGGCGGTGCCACCCGACTCTCCGAGGTCAGCCACATGCAATATTCCAAGCTCCCTCGAGCAGCAGTTCGGAAGCTCCTAGACGATGCACAGATTCACTATACTTTAAGATCAGGCTCAGTCCTTCAGTTCCACTGCTGATTTCTACTATCCACAGCGGCCCGGGCTGCCGCGCACGGAGCTGTCAGCCGCACCTAAGTAAAAGGTTCTTCCACTCTAGTCACTGGGTTATAAGGACTGAGATTTGAGGTGTATCTCTAGGTGCAAAGAGCGGCCCCGATTTAACTTAACTATATCAGGGTCATGGGGGGGGGGCGACGCGTACATGCGGTGCCAGCAGGACACATGAAAAGGAATAGACTGGGGAAACCGCTAACCCACTCATCACTAATCTCGACACATTACCCCTTTTTCCTTGTCACTTTGGCGAAGCTTTTTTCTCACTTCCTTCTGCATTGGAAGCATCCCTCCACCGCTGAAAGGCTTAGTATGAGTCCTGCCTCTGAGAAATCAGGGCGGGTGACAGGCGCCAGATGGCAGGTTGTCGTGGTCCTCCCATGCCATGTCAGGAGGAGGCCAGGAAGACAAGGACTTCCTCTAATACTGATTCCTGAAGGACAGAGATGATGAATCTCAGTCAACATTATTCTCCTACGAGAAAACAGCTGCTATTACCAAGCAGTGAGAGTACATTTTAGTACTCTCAACTGTAAATTTCAGAGAAGACCTAATCTCGTTGACCCTTGCATGGAGTGTTACATGTTGGGCCATCATGGTCTACCAGTACAGCCAACTGGGCCATGCTGATCAGGAATTCCTCCCACCAGACTGGTTCAGCTTTTGCAAGTGTACTTTAAACCTCGTGAGATCAGGTCAGTGCGGAATAGGTGTGAGAGAGACAGCAGAAGAGCTGAACTCATAATACATACAGCACATGGAGCGACAACTGAATTAGATGATAACTGGACCTTAACAGGAGGTAAAGAAATTCTTTATGGTCCCAGACCTTGCGCTACTTTGTTTTGCTCATATATGTTTGACGGTGCGGTGCCAGTACGGAAGACCTGGGATGTGTGAGTGTTAGCGTGAAGCTTCAAGGTGATGTAGAATCCAATGCTTTAAGGAATCTTAAGAACCCCTATCTTGAAGCCCATAGCTGTACGGAGTCGCTTCCTGAATTATCTAGCTTGGAGCTAAATGTAAGCTCGCAGAGGGATACGCAGCCAAAGCCATCACGCTATCCAGTGGCCGCTTCTGAATTGCCTCTTAGAGCAGCTTCTTTAAATGAAAACACTAAGTTCCCCCCTCCCCTCTGGGAGGGGTCCAGCTCGCCGAGCGAGCTAGCTCTGAGTTGCAAGCGCTGGTACGTGCCTTGTCATGATGACGTCCATGGTGGCAGTCCGCCACACGCAGTTGTCACAGGGCATTGGGGGGCAGCACAGCGGCGAAAGTGATTTCTCTCTGTGCCTCAGTCATGAGTGCCCGTCTTTGATCCAAAACTGGAAATGGAACAGTCCTATAAACTTCCTCCTTGAGTCAACTAATCCTACGTGCCCAGAGTGTAGGAAAGGTGCCTGCTTAATAAGAACATCAAGCCACAACTTTAGTTGTGAGAAACGGTTTATTTCTGATGAAGATTTTGTCTGAAGTTTTTGAGTATTTTGAAGTATTGAGTGGGTCTGTATTCATCGCTCCCAAGCCCGGAATCTACTACCTTAGATTTCCTATGGAGAATCAGAAATCCGCGGACCAGGCAGACTCAGACTATCTGGGATTCTTTAAAGGTTTTCTTTTCCTGTATAGGAGCAACGTTCATGGTGTTTTTATAGCAGATGGATGTAGATTCTGTTAATGGAGCTGTAACACCTAAGAATCTAGACTTCTTTGAAATTTAAGTTTCCTTTGATCTGGATTATTCTGAAAATTGTATTTTATCTTTTATGTAGAAAAATTTCTTATTCAAAAATTGTGTTTGTATTTTAAGAAAGCATTCGTGTTTTCTCTATAACGCCAGGGGTCAGATGTGAAGAACGCGAAGGAAATGAGTGATCATTTTGGACGAAGCAGAATCTAAAAGTGTTTTCTATACTAATCATCCCAATGAATATGAAAGAATATATTTTTGCAAATCTCTGGAGCTTACTTGAAATAGAAGGGTGAATTTATCTTACTTCGCCTAGAGGAATTAAGCGAATAAGGAACCCTGATGTCACAGCAGGTAGAATAAAGTAAGTTTCTGTTTTTTTGTCAGTCTGTTGCCCAGAGTTTGCCAAGTGGGGAGAAGAAGAAATCACACATGAATGATGACCCCCTGTCATGACCTGGTTCTATTATTGCAGAGGGCAAAGTAAAGATCGTGTACCCTGCATTTGCTTTTGTGAAATAATGCATTGAATTATGTGGTGTCCTGTTTCATTAGAAGCATATTGTTGGCCACGAAGACAATTTGCCGAAGTTTTGGCAATTATGAATGCCGGCAAGAGATTGGTAATCATACTTGTCTCAAGCTCAAAATGACTTCTATTTGGTACAATTTGAAATATATAACCCAGCCCCCCCCGTACATTTAACGTTTCCTTTGAGGTTCTGCTAATTAAACTTTATTCTAAGAGATTTAAGGAATTGTTTCATAATTTAAAAAAAAGAGCAATCCAAATTGTGGGAATTTCACTCTAAAATTTAGTAATAACTTAGAACGTAGAAACTGAGCAAGCAATGCCTTTTTTTGTTGTTTTTTTTGTAATTTGAACAATCCAAGAGGTTTGTAGCCAGATCAGAGCTCAAATCTTGGAGTACGGCTGATTCTTGTTTCTCTGTGAGTATGTCTGATCTTCAAGTTCAGGGGAAGAGTCACGAAGCTTGTTGTTTCGTTGTTAAGAAATGAATTGAAGAAAAATGTACACTGATGCGTGTCTTTTCAATGATAAATTTAATCTAGATAACGATAGCAATTTTCCTAATAGCTCTATCAAGAAATCTGTCCTTTTAAAGAGGAAATAGGGGAATTCGTCTGTTTTTTATTTATGGTTTGAATTTGTACAAAGCTGTTTTAATGCTTCTCACTTGAAATACAACTTATTTCTTACTATATTTGTTTTTTTTAAGAATGATATTGTGAATGCTTATTTCTAAAATCGTCAGAGAGAATTTGAGAAACACAGCGATGTAAAGGTTTGGTTTGGAAACAGTTAGGCAACAGAAAACAAAAAAAATTAACTTGTTCATTATTAAATACAGAAGGGAATTCCACTGAAAATTTAGATTTTGGTTTTTTTTTTTTTTTTTTTGAGGAACCAATTCATAGTCTACAATAATCGTCACCTTGGAAATCGTTATGAGATTTTTTATATCAAAGCTCTCTATGTGAAATTGATGAAGTGTCTCATTACCCTTATTCCTATGCTATATTGGAAATAAAAAGAGTGTTTTGTTTTTTTTTTTTGAGAGTGTGACATAATCAAAAAAAGCATTGCAGAAGGTTGTTCGGGACGCCAATCGAGCCGTTATCTGCTGCCTCTTCATTGTGAAAATCAATTAATGAGACAGAACCTGTATGTTTCAGTTGTGGCATCATGTTAGGTAGGAACTTGTCATTTTATTGATGTTTTTGTATCACATCGGCATCTAAATTGTTTGTCAGTTTTCAAAAATTCTGGAACAATCTCAGAGAAAAATCGGAATGTAGGGTTCTCTACTCGTTTTTGAAAAGGGAGGGCCGTTAATGAAGTTTAAATTGAACTAACCGACCTTCTCACTCATGCTATTACCCTGGTGTCTAAGGTGAATTAAAATTAATTTTCCTTTGAGCCTTTCGGAAGCATAGCTGCTCTGGGAGTCTTCCCAGAAGTCTCCAGTTTCAGCTTCCTGATGTGAATGAACTGGTTCTAAAGACTTTCTGTTTGAAACAAGTTTTCTTTTAAGGAATAAGCTAGCCCACAGTGTGCTTTTGCTCACACCTAAAAATCCAAAAAATGTGGCTGATAATGATTATTTACCTTTATTTTTTTGACAAGCATTATTTTTGAAATTGAAAAAGAAACTCCTCATTGAGTTTTGGGATCCATGGGAATATTCAAAAGACCAAATCTTCTAAAAAATCTGGTTGTGATAGAATTTGATCTTAGGTTTTTGTGAAGTTAGTACAAGTACATTGCTGAATCTGTTTTTTAGCTTGTAATATTAAAAAAAAAAAAAAAAAAAGAAACTGAAAGAAATGAGATTATACAGGCTTAAATCTTCATACGACCTTGTAATCAATTTTTATTAGAATTTCTTTTTAAAACATTCTATGCGAAATTACGATTAAATCGGCTGATTAAGAGGAAAGGAAAAAGCCAGAGGGTTTGTTTCTGCCGGAGCATTTGGCTTAAGAATCGGTTCTTACTCAATCAAGCAGGAGGGAAAAGATTCAACATGCTCTGTTGGTGACTCCTTTGAACAACAGTTTCAATCTTCACAGAATGGGTTGTTAAGCTTGAAGCTCAGGTGTCGCTTGAGGATCATGCTAAAATTACATTTACAATGTTGAATTAACATGTGTTTGTGAAAAGTAGTGACTCCTTGCATGCCTATTCACGGTGCAGACCACTGCCTCCACCTAGAAGAGCAAAGCAAGGGATTTCACTGATGCTTTATGTCACAAGATGTTGTACCGCACGGATAAGATCTCAGTCTCTTAAGTAAATCTGTCTCCCTTTGTCCTGCAAAATTGTTGACAAAACATATTCCAATAAATAATTTTGACTCATTACATTGAAAAACTGGATGGGAACATCATGACAAAGAAAACTTACTGATTTCAAAATTGCAGGACTAGCAAAAATACAACAATATTAAGGATCGAAAGGTTCCCATCTTTAGCTATTGCCATGCGCGATGGTTTTGATTCAGGGCAGTGGGATGGAGTATTGAAATCTGTAATCTAGAGACTGTGTGGCAGAAATTGCAACCTCTCAGTGGAATCTCTCTTCTCTGTAGATCAGTCGCCTTTCTGTATGGAAGTCGAAACGGGCTGATTCTTCAAATAATCTAACTGAGTTGGGGATGAACAGATCTTAGCCAGCTGAGGCTGTTTGACTAGAGCATTCAAGAAAGCATTCCCCAGATTGTTTAGTCATTTTGGGAAGTGAAGGGTTTTTTATTACCATAGTATAATTAGCCTGAGGTCCCGGGATGCGTTGATCTGGGCAACCCTTTGGAACTGGAAGAAGGACGACACCTATATGTGAATGGCATTCCCAACAACAGGCGGTCAGGGTATTGGGAGAATTCAAAGACAGAATTCAACTGACAGTTAGCTTTAGGAAATAGCCTGGTCTTTTTATCTGGAAGTATTTTCCTTTAATGATTGAAGTTTTCCTGTTTTCCTCAACGGATACTCTTGAAAATAGGATTTGAGCTTCATTAAAGATTTAATTATTTTTGCTAAATATGGGATTTCTTACGAATGTCTTTAACTGTGGTAAATGTCTGAAGACAAAAATTAGAATTATGCTACCATTATTTGGGCCATTTAGTTAATTTTAATTGAAAACTTTATCAATCAACCAAACTTACGAATATTTGATCACCAGAAAGATGGTTTCCAAAAAGACCATGATCTATGAATGAAATTATAATTATGTTCTGTCGCTGTTAAATAAAACACAAACGGATTCACAAATCTCTAAAAACTAGAAAAATAAATTACAGGGTTGTATATGAAGACAAAAGACTATAAAAATATTGAACTTTTTCAGAGGATAAGATTGGGCCGTGTCCCTGTGTAATGTAGAAGATTCTATAAAATGAATTTAGTGTGGTTTTTTGTAGCGGGACCAAGTGTTTGTAGATTGATTAACATGTCCGAGAGAGTGTTAATAAAGATTAACTGCATTAGAGAGTTAATAGTGAACTTATAAGAAGAAAAAACGAATGAACTTTTTTAAAGAGAGAGTACACATAAAAGCATGGAAGAGCAGGTTCCGGAAAAAAATCCTCGTCTTGATGATTGTGAAGTGTTCAGGGTAAATCACCAGCTGGGGGTCCCATGGATGATCACCCAAGGGACCCATCAGGTCCACCAGCCGGATCAGGGTTAAAGCTCCCTGACCATGAGAGAATCACCTGCAGATTTGCAAATCCCCTACTGGGGTGCAGCCGGCGGCCTGTGCCCTTGAGGAGGCGTTGAAATCCAGTTGAAATTGCCCCGGCTGAGTCTGGCTTAGGTGAAACCCCCATTGAAATTTGAATGTCCTTGGGGTCTGTGCAAGCCTCTCTCGTTTGCATGCTGAAACCGAACTGCCGAAGACCACTCTCCAGGGAGGCTCTTCTCGCGCAACCCTTGGTTTTAAAGCCATGCCTGTGAGAGAGGTCAAGCAAGGTTCTTTTCCATATCTTCTCTGCTTTTTATTCCTTGCTGACGACGTTTTCCTTGAAAATTCCCAACAACAAACTTATATTTTTATTTCTCTCCATAGAAGGGGTTGAGCTTGGGGAAGATCCAATATGACAATCCATAAGTTTGACAAATTTATTTATGTAAGGTTTTTGAGCTAGATAAAACTTGCAGTGATTGACTTAAATTGTTCACAGAAAGTTCAAACATCATTGACCATTCTAAGCCATTACTACTGAGTTCTTATTTTATACTGAGAAATAAAAAAAATACAAGATATGTTACACATTCTAAATATCTGTGAGGGACGCAGAGTTTCTGGAACCCACTGTGTGGCGCACAGTCAACAGTGATTGCAGATTTCCCCTTCAGATTACCAACCTGGGCCTAGAGTTAATAACACCATTTGTCAAGAGAACTAGCAGGATGGCCTTTGGCCAGAGGAAGACTGGTAGGTTGGCAAAAAGGCAATTTAACAATCCACCTATGCGGTTCCCCAGATTTGCTTTTGTTCCTTTACCCTTGTTTTTGAGTGTTTTTTATAACAGGAAAGCTGGAGGTTAGTGTGAAACAGTGATTTGCCAAGGTGCACGTGGAAGAATTGGCAATTAATAAATTTTCCTTCAACAGAGGTTTCGGGCATTAGGGGCCTAGGCCAATGAACAAGATTTCTGAGTGCAGATACTTCATGTGAAGTATCAGGCTCACTGCTCTTCAAGAGAAGTCTTAGTTTCACTGTTGGGATTTTTCCCCTCTTTTTGCTACAGTCGGGGCGGTACTTTTCCCTGCTGACGTAGGAGGCTGTCTCAGTAAGATCTAACATATACATGGCTTTTCTTCCTGTTCCGATGTTCAGCGAGGTTTTATAATAAAGCACTTTTGCAGGTTGTTTATTTTCAAGGGGTGCAAAGAGCAGACCCGATTTCCAAGTTTTACTCAATATCACAGGGTTTCCACAGGGGGGGGGGGGGGGGACGGAGACATCATGAGGATGGCAGCAGGGCACCAAACCCATGGGGGGTAACGAATAATATGGGGAAAACAGTCAACCACGCAAATGACAACTAACTTTATAATTCGACAGTATTACCTTTTATCTGTTCATCTTTGTATTGAGGAAAAAGGCGCGCTCACTCAGCTAGGTGGCATTGTGGAAGCTCCCTGCCCCAACACAGGACTGAAAGTGTAGAAATAGTTAGAGCTGAATTGAGTGCTTGTACTATAGGAAGCAAAAATGTATTGGGGCAGGGTAGGAAAAGGACCAGGCCGGGATGTGCAGGTCTGTCCACAGTGGAGCCCCCTTATGCGATGTGCATGGCTGAGGCCATGGGCCTTAGTGAGTGGTACAAAGGGACATTAGAGTTAAATAACTGAAATACGGAAACAGAGGAGTAATTGAACAATGTGCACAAACATGAATTTTTTGACTACGGAAAGAAAAGAGCTGCATTCCAGCAAGCCGGGTAAGAGCACAGTACAGTTTTTATATATTTTTAACCTCAATCTAGGATCATGAATATTCCTGGAAGGGCTTAAGATCATCCAGTTGAACCTGCATGAGAGATCCATGCATGGTTGTAGGGCCCCCAGCTGTTCCCTTCAGGGGTGGCCTAATCTGGATCCTCGTCTAATAGCTGTCAGGATGTCCCCTCCAGCTCAGGAGTGCCTGGTTGTTGCGCAGGATTCTTCAGCAGGTTGGTGGTACTGTTAAAGAAACCTCAGTGCGGTGCTCAGGGTGAGCCAGGCAAAGAAGGTTCCCTGCAGGGCAGGAGAAACCCAGGAGAGCCAAACCATGACTGCATTCAGGGCACAGGCGTGGAGCGGGAAGCCTAGGCACTTGGAGCTGATGATCACCTTAGGACCTTGCGGGAGGGGTAAAGCACAGAGTTCTTTTCCGCTCTCCTCAGGCCCAGCTGGGTGTTTTGTTATTTGTGTGCCTAATTAGGTTACCGATCTCTGGGGTTAGCCAGGTTCAGTGGTAAGAGCTGGTGGATGTTGAGATGTAGTGTAAGGTCTTTGGTCCACATGTGATGTAGAGACCCAGGTGGCCTGGGCTGACAGGATCCTACATGAAACCCTCTCTACTTTGTTCTAAAAGCCCATGCCCTCAGTAAGTGGGGAGTGTGCCAGCGTTCCCTATGAAAATTGACATGCTAGTTGAAGGGACAAAAGCTACTGGTTCCACGCCTCGCATAGGCAGGGACACTGCCAGCAGGGAGCCAAAGCCACCAGCTGGCCTCAATATTTCCAGATGGGCGCTCAGTTTCTGGGACCTTGAGTGCCTCCCTTCTAGAGTAGATTTTCTAAATTGACAGAAAAGCTAAGGCCATTCCCTCTTCTTTTGGGAGGGGCCCTTCCACCCTCTTCGACCCAGCAGTCCGGAGGTTCTAGAGGTTGAAGGTCATGGAAGGAGGGTTGGGGTTACTTGCCTGGTTCATGATGCACATCCAGGTGCGTTGGGGCTTGGCAATCAGCGCAGGGTCAATGCACATGGGGATGGAGGCAGAGCGCGCAGACAGGCCGTGAGTTCCCCTCTGGTCCTTTGGCATTGTCATTTGAAGTTGCCGGTCCTTGGACCAAGGAACACCTAAGGAAGGCTGAAACGATACTTGTAACCTTCATGTGAGTCGACAGGGGAATTCAGAGCTCTGACCTGTTTCCTCGAGGGTTGAAAAGTGCATGGCCTGAGATGAGTACTTCAAGCTGCACATTTCAGTCTGTGGTGAAAGTCATAAGGTTACATTTCTTTTTTTAAGAATTTTGACTGGCAAACATTTGTTTGAGGTGAGTTTTTGCGAGTGTATTCTGCTGCGGTGCTGGTAGACCAGTTCAGCTAACCAAACACACAGGGCTTGCCAAAAGGTTCGGAGGTTATCTTCGGAGACTGAACCAGGCAAAAACCCGGGTCAGGGACGGTACACTGAAACCAGGCTATCCGTGCATTTGAAGGTTTTTTTTCACTCGTTTTACCTCCAAATGAGTTTTAATGGGTGTGGTAAGGCTTTTTATATGGCTTAGTGGAATTGTAGAGACCCCTTTGCTTAGTGGAAAGTTTAAGTGTAAACTATGTTAATCCTGGCACTTTCATTGAAATGTTTGGAATGCTTCCTTCTGACCTGGATTTTGTTTTTCAAAATGATAATTTCAGGTGAGTTTTAACTTGATGGCGTGCAGGAATCCCTCTTTGATTGCAACAAAGTCTGGAGTGGTTTTCTAAGTATTTAAGAAATGCAATTCGTGTTGTCTGGACATTTATTCTGTTTTCCAGTAAAGGGTGCAAAAGGGTGGAAGACGCAGAAGTCAAAAATTAGGGTATATTTCCAGTTTTTGGAGTCTAAGAGAAATGCTTTAAAGAATTAGTTTGTCTTATACCTTAATATCTCCCATAGAATTGACTGAAGCACATCACCCTGATTCTCTGCAAACAGAGTGCCGCATTGGGAGGCTGGTTTATATGGATTCAGGAAGTGCTCACAGTTGTATCTGTTACTAGCGCCCCTGAATGACGAAGGTGTTTAATCTCAGATGCAAAAGGGTGCCTGGAGGTCAAGCGAGTATGAGTGCAGGGCATAGGCCAAAGGTTTCCTGGTTAGCTCTTTTTCCACAGGACGTGCTTCGAGTTATGGCATCTGGAGAGGAAGGAAAGGAATGTCAATTTATAGAGATAATTAGGGATATCCCTGTGCCCAGCTTGCGTGGCTTGGTGTCTAGTGCTCTCTGAAAAAGTGTAAAGGCTGGAATCTGTGGGGTCCAGCATTTGCTTCTTTGTGAAGTATGGATGTGGAAGTTTGACTTGTGCAGTGTGGGATCCAGAAGTGTTTTCTTGCAGAGCACTCATGATTTTTTTTGCTCCAAAAGTCGAAATTTTTGCTAGTTTTGGAAATTACAGAAGCTCCGAAAATTGAATGGTAGTCGTAGATTGGAGGTTCCTCAGCTTCAAGTAGAAAGTGAAACTGTCTGGGTTCAAGCTACAAGTATTCTAAATTCAGAACCCCCAGCTCCCCTCCGTCAATTTTAACGTTTCTTTTTCGAATTCTGCTAAAATTACTACATTTTATTTCCTTCACCATGGTTTTAAGGATTTTGCCTTTTCATTACATTTAAAGAAAAGAGTCAATTTCTTCAATTGGCAAGTGGGATTCTTGCCTTGTTATGAGTGAAAACAGAACGGTTGTAAACTGAAAAGCCAGCCAATGCCTTTTGTTTGTTGTTGTTTTTTTTAGCTAAGTACCTTTTTGTGCTGAAGTGCCTCTGGAGTGGGGTTTCTCTAGTCCAGAGAAACTGAAATTCTGCGAGTACTGCTTACTCCTACTGTTTACTTACAGATGGAGAGATGAGTGCATGATTCTTGTCAGAGTAAGGAAAAGTTTCACTGGACTTGATGTTGGGTTTTATCAAGAAAATCATTGTTAAGGAAAGTCTGAATTCTTTTCCTTAAATGGAAGAATGTTGTACACCTTGTTTGTGAGTGGTCTTTGTACAATGATAATTGCGGTAGATGATAGATATCTAATTTCAACAATAGGATCTGTGAATTCCAGCAAGTTAGGGCTCTCAAGTTCACAGAAAGTCTTGTGTCTTTTTAAAGAGGAATGTGGAAAATTTTCTGGTTTGTTTTTATTCTGTACATATTTTTGTTTTTGAATTTTGTAACAATGTTTCGTTTTTAAATGTTTATTTCAGTGATATATATACTTTATTTCTTACAATATTTTTTGTTTGTTTTTTGTAAGGAATGGATATCCATTGTCGGCATAATAATTGTTCTCTGTAAAATCAGTCAGAGATGGTCAAGATGTAAGAAAGAACCAGGACTGAGAATGTAGTAAAAGTGTTTGGAGTTTGTTGATTACCAGTTTTTGGCAAAAGAAATAACAGAAAAAAATTTATCTGTTTCATTATTTTTAAAAAACAGAAGGGGTAACTTATCCTTTTTGATAATTAGTGATTTTTTTGTTGTTTTTTTTTTGTTTTTTTTTTTTTTTGCAGGATACAATCTCATGGGTCATGAGAGAATCTGCGTCACCCGAATTTGGAGGGACAGGGTAATGAAGTTTTGCGTTCTTGATTTCATGACAATGGCCTGTGTTAAGATTAATGCAAAGATGCTGTCTGGAGCTTAAAGCGATATTTATTCATTTGTGGTGAAATAAGTTAGTGTTTTGTTTTTTTTTTTTTTTATGATGGAGTGTGGCTGAAAGAACTGTAAATAAGCAAAGATAGCTTTTTGTAATAAAGTATGGTTGGGGTATGCCGTATGAAACCTGAGCCCCATGTTCATGCAAGCACTGCATGTTTATTGGGTAAATCGCAATTTTACTTGTAGACCAATATGAAATGTTACAGTGTTTGGGAAAGAATGATTTGAGTGTTTAAGGCATGAGTACTTTGAGTTTGAGTTTTCAGTACTTTGACCATCGGCATTCTTAATGTTTAGGTTGTTGTCAGTTTCCCAAAATAAAATCATTTATTGCAGTGCAGACAAAGAATAAGAATTTTGTGCTTTTCTCTTTAAGTTTTTTATTGAAAAGTTGTATTGAATCGTGTTAATGAAGTTATTCTTTCGAATTTTGAAACTGAATTCCAAACCTTTACCCATTTTGTTTTTCTGCCTTTGGGTATAGGTATAAATAGGTAATACATTTAATTTTTTTTCTCTTTGAAGGCTTACATTCCTGGTACGATAGACTGTATGCTGCTGGAGTGCTGTTCTCAGGCAGGGTTCTCAGGGAGGATTTACGTTCTGAGTGGAAGTGCAAGTGAGGTGTACTTAAGTGATTCTTCATTACAGAGAATATTCATGTTTTTAGTTAATTTTAAAGGAACTGAAAGGCTAAAACCACATTGTGTTGCCATTGTCGCTCCAAAGCAATCCGGTGAACAAATCCACTAAAATTGTGACTAGAGCAATGAGTAGTTCTGATGCTTTTTTTTTTTTGTACAACTTAAGGTTTTTTTTCTTGTGATAATTATGAAAAAGCGAAATACTGCCTCTTTTGACTTATCTTTTGTGTGAACGCAATAAGGGTTTTATATTCTAGAAGAATATGGTCTGATGAAATCTAAACAAGATTTTGGCCTTTAGTAGAACTCTGTGATTCCTTTTAAGGTTGTGTCTGGTGAGTATGAGTACAGGTATTGAACTCAGAATTCTGTTATTGCTGGTTTATGCTTCATTAGTATTAAAAAAAAAAAAAAAAAAAAAAAAAAAGAGACAGCAGGTAGCAGCTGTCTGTAGCAAAGACCATGCAGTTTCTGCGGAGGATTTTCTTTGGAATCTACAGGGACCCTTTCAAATCTTCATGACAGATCCTTTGTAATCAGATTTCTTGCCTCATTTCAATGGAAATTGTGTCCTTTTTAAATAATTCCTGAATCTGGTTCTCCTTATGGCGAGTGGATGAAATTCTGTGAACCAGGATTTTTAAAGACTCAGGGCTGATTCAAGGAGGGGAACAAGGGAAAAGCACAGGAGGGAGTTAATAGTTTAATTTCATGCGTGCTGGAATGCATTGCTGCTGACTTGAGAAAGCAATCTGTGGTTTCTGATGACCTTCAAATACCCAGAGAGTCCAAGGAGGGAAAAAAGGGGACCTGTCAACAATTCTGCTTCTGCTTTTGGGGGTGCATCTTCCTCTTGGAATCACACCAGGTTTTCAATACTTCCACAAGAAAATGAGAGCCTGGCATGTGGTTGTTGAATGCTTGAATGTCTTTTTCACGCAGGTGCTCTTCCTTTATGAGGAAGATCATTGGCCTGAAAGATTACATTTATAACTGCTACATCGCTCTGGGAAACCTGTTAGAACCAGTTGTAAATGTTGTGTTGGACAACAGAATAGGTGCAACCTGCTCAGTCTGCCGCGATGGAGCTGCTTGAATTCATCCGAGTGTAAGCTCAGCAGCAGCCTCAGCACTGACACATCCACGACCTCACAGGGCAAGAGGCAAAGGCAGAGGGGCAGATTTCAACATAGCAAACATGCTGTTTTAATGGAAGGGTCACAAATGGAACTGAGACATTGTTGAGTCTACTGTCCATTTCTGAGGAAGTTTAAAGATTCTTTCTAGATCTCAGCTCTTTTCCTAAGGATAAATCTGTTTGCTTCCCTTTGTTCCTGACAAGAATACTTTGGTTTTGGACAAGAAATCAGTTATTTTCCAAAATAAAGTTAAAAGCTTTCTGACTTTCTGCATGTGAACATTTGCAAATGAAACCCTGTTTTGTTCTTATTCAGAAGGATATTCACTTCCTTATTGAACATATAGCTGAGAACTACTCTGATGCACTGGAATCTCTCCAACATATTCCCACGTTCCAGGGACTGAAGGCAAAATATGAGCAACAAAATATTTGCAAAAGAGAGCTGAACAGGTATGGCCCAGTTTCTGTCTGAGGCTGCTAGTGACTGCCATTCTGCAGGCTGATGGCTGGTTTTGAATTTCCCAGGGAGCAGCGGAGGCAGGTGCTGGGATTTGGGTCAGTTTCATTCCTGCTGAAAACTTCTTGGGTTAGAGTTTCTTTGAGTAGAGCTGATGTGGTCAGTAATTAAAGGTTCTGTTCAGAAACCTCTCAGTTTATGAAGAGCAGAATCTTGCTCTGTTCTTCTGAGTTAGGATTCAGTCCGCCTCATATCACCTGGGTATTTGTGAAGCTTACAGTGAGGATGGAAGCAGGGATGGAGCTGGATTGCCTTCTCCAAGTCATTTAATCATTCTAAAGCTTTGGAAGGCATTTATGAACTGGATGAGTCTGAAACATCAGGCAAATCTTCAATCACTTGTCCTATGTCTCTTGCAGTCTCCTCTCTGTATTGTCTGATGAGACGTTGGTCAAAGAAACAGCAGTCTCACAGGAGGATGAAGAAGTGAAGTGCAGTGAAGGTGAAGAGAAGGCAGCTCCAATGTCACCATCAAGCTCCAGTGGCTCCTCTCCAGCCCAGACAAGCCCGGCCAGAGCGGTGACACCCCTCAAGGTGGGAGGGAGCTCTTATGGAAGCTGCTGTCCCCACGCAGGACGGCGGAGCAGCCTCGTGGGGCTGCACTGGGTGCAATGTGGCACAGTCAGCAACAGCCTTGGACAGGGTGTCTTAGTTAGGGGGAAATTCACCCAAATCCCTGAGCAGTTTCACCAAACCTGACTAGTTTGGGGTCAGGTTTAAGCAGGATAAGGTGAGCCTGAAGTCTGTTTTTAATCTAGTGGGCACAGGTTAATTCTTCCTCTTCTGCATGATTGAACTTTGCTACTCCTTGGTTTTCCTCCCTGCCCAGCTGGTGCCCTGTGTGTGTGATATACAGATGGGATTGCCTTTTTTGGAATCTGCTCCCCATCAGACAGTTAATTACTGTTTTTAAGCAGACAAAATGCAGGAAGTAATACCTCATTTGTGCCTTTTACAGCTGAGCATTATTTGAATCTTAGCTTCTGAGCAGCTACAGAAAACTGTGGAAAGGATTTTATTGCTCACACCTAAGATTTGGGGGCAAAACAGATGTGCAGTGTGTATTTTTTTCAATGTGGGAACTTAACTTTTTTACCTTCTTTTAATTGGCAGAGACATCTATCTGAAGTACTTGATATCCTAATGAAGATGATGAGACTTTGCCAAAGAAAAGAACTCATCGTGATTCCTAAAGCAAACGGAAATTTTAAAATAAAGACTTTTATTATGGGTTTTCCAGTGTGGCAGCTGTTAAATGTTACAACACAGAACCAGCTGCAATCCATCACCCTATTCTCTCTTGTAATACACGTTATTATATAATAATAATGTAATGCAGTGGTAATATATGAATATAATGTAATTAAATAGAACAATAATAAATACATATAATAAGATAATTAATATAAGTAATATAAGAGTAATATATAGTAACATATGTTAGGTCAGTTTCTCCTGGCATAGTTTAATGTGAAGCCATTTTCATGTTCTGAAGACTTAGTAGTTATTTTAAGGTAGTAGCCAGTTTTAATTGTAGCTCTTGTTTGGAAAAAAAATGTTTTCAGTACAGATATATATGATAAGATATAAAATCAAACTAAGATAAGAAGATAAGATTAAAATAAGATAAGATTAAACTAGATAAGATGAAACTTAGATAAGATGAAACTTAGATAAGATAGTATAAGACCTATATATAAGTATCAAATAAGTTAATTTTGTATTAAAGATGCCAATGTACTTGTTTTACATCATTTTTAAATATGCGGCAATATTAATGCTAAGAGCTAAAATTCCGGAATTAAAAATCGACTCTGTACTTTTATAAGATGTGTTAATTGTAAGTGTCTTTCAATAAGAAGTTTCATGAAACCTGACTGGGTGGGTTTGCTTCTTTTCCTGTGAGTTGCTGTTGCAGTCAGTGATGTCACTGTGCCTTGTGCAAAGGGTAACCCCACTCTTGGCTTCACTTTCAATCTGTCATGGCCAAGCCAGTACAGGGTTTTAAAAGGACTTCTACTCTTTTGAAACTGAATTGCAGGTGAGATCTGAAACTTTGCAACTAAGCAATTATTTTTGCCTAAAGTTGCTTTATTTTAGCAGATTACTGGAGCAGGTTGTCTATAGGCTCTCAAGAGGCTGAGGCCAGTGGTTGGGCAGATCTGCTTTGCAGGGATCATTGAAACTCACATCAATGAGTTTCCAGCATTCTGGAAAGTCAATATCCATGTAATTTGAAATACTGATGTATAAAATACCACCTTGCTTGTCTGAAAGTTCTGTAAGACTTAAGTGTAAAATTAGAAAACCAATCCTTTTGCTTATTGATGATATAATGTATTCTCAAAAATATCCATCTTTTCTTGGGGTCTGTGATCAGCTTGTTAAAACCACTGCTTCCTTCCAACTTCTTTGCCTTTGAACTGAAAGACACCCTGATCAGGGACTAACAGCCAGCTCAAGCTTCTCCAGCAGTGCACTGTCCTCCTGTCCTGCCTTCCAACCTCCCCACTGACTTGGTTTTAACATGGCAGGCAACTTGGCAGGTGACAGCAGCAGCCATCCTCCCAAGTGCCTTGTCCTTCCAAAATGTACCAGCATCATGTCACCACTTCTGTTCCTTGGCTGAGGGACACAGAGGAAGGATTTCATCATTTGAAAACTCCCCAAAAAACAGAGCAAACTTTTGATCTTTGTAAAATAAGACTTTTCAATAGAAAAAATGGCGTTTTCCATTCAGCTATAGGGGAAAAAAGATCCCTGAGATTGATGGGAACCTAATCAGTAGCTGACAGATTAGAAGCAAAAAAGCCTTTTAGCTGTTTATTGGTCAAGTTATGGTTTATCACAGACATAGTATTTATTCCCATGAGCTGCAGCAATCCCATTAACGTGACACTTCCTCTTGCATCAGGAAAATGGGGTTTTCCAAAAACATTCCATGTCTATATGAACCATGTGCTAAGGCCATGTACTTGAGAAAGCTTACTTGAAGGTTTTATGCTTTGTGCATCTTGGCTGGGTATGAAATGAGAAAAGAAAATAAGAAGCAATGAGCTGCACTGTCAACACAAATTACTAGAGGCAATGGGACTGCTTTGTGCTCGGACCAGGGAACAGAATTGTCACCCTTCCTCAGTGGGAATCCTCCTCTCTCTGTGGCTGCTGCTCACAGCAAAGGCAGTTGAGGGCAAAGCAGGACTTCTCCTGCCCTATCCAGAAGTTCAGACAGCAACACTGCTTTGCTGCTAGGAGGACCTCAAATATCAAAATTACAGGAGTCCCAAGACCTAAACCCTCAGCAGGGGCTGTGGAGGATGCTGCTTTGGTACCCTGGGCAAGAACAGTGGTTAGGCCAGAGCACAAGAGCTGTCTTGGAACTCTCAGAGTCACTTCCAGAGTTTTAAAGCAATTATTGGCCCCAGATTTTGTTTAGTACTCTATTTCTTGGTGGAAGTTGAAGGGTTTTTTATTAACTCAGATGGAGTTAATAAATTAGCCTTGGATGGGTTTCCCTAGTGTGGAAATTGTCAGTTGATTTTGTTGCACCAAACCCATGTTGGGAAAACAGGTGGAAGAAGTATCAGAACACTCTAATAACATGTAGTAATGCCAGCTAATCCCTAACAACTAGGGCAGGTTTCAGAGGATAAATATGGGAGCATAGTTTCAGAAGGAAACATGAGACTTCAGGTGAGATGACAAGATTAAGCCTTTTGATGGTGAAATACTTCAGCTCTCTGGTCCTTTAAATTTCTGTGAAACAAATGGATTTAGTACTTAGCCCTTTTTAAAACTGACATTTTGAAGGATGATTTCAATCATCATTTTGCCTAACAACAAACGATGACATTCTCTTCAACATATATTTAAGAGCAGCTAATGATGAGAGGCTTTGAACATTTTAAAGGATTTATATAAATATCCTTTTGCCCTTAAATTTACTTGGTCCATTTTTCTTCAGCAGGAATGGTATCATTCATATTACTCAGTTGGGTAAGAAAGTGATAGCTAAGGGAAAAAGACAAAAGAAAATTCAGAATACTGATACTGGGGCCATGTTTTATTTGCAGGATTTGCTGCTCACTTTAAATTCACAAATAGTGGAGTTATTTACCAAAACCATTTACTCCAAAAGTAGGCACAACCACATACTTTAAAACAGGAAGCATTTGTCATCACGACAGAAAAGATTTTGTTTCCTTACACAGAAGTCCATGATACCTTATGTATAGTTGAAATGAGTAGGTATTACTGATACTGTCACCTGCTTTGTCACAATTATCAGATAAGAAACATCCAAACTGGAGTTGCACTAAATCAGAACAGTAAAGGAAGCACTGAGGAAGGAAATGCAGAATTCATCTAGAGTGTTGCCTCATATCTGAGCAGACAATAAGCCGCTCAACTCAACCAGAGGCTGGCTTGCTGAAGCTCAAGCCTGTCTTGCTCCCAGCAGGATCACAAGGCATTTCCTGGGACCAGTGTCACCAGTGTGATAAATTCAGGCTGAGAAAGAGAAGTTGCTACTGAAAACTATAATGGAAAACACTGTTAGTTTGGTATGGACTGGTTTTTGGTAGCGGGGGGCCCCAGAGGTGGCTTCTGTGAGAGGCTGCTGGAAGCTTCCACCATGTCCAGCAGAGCCAGGCCCTGCTGGCTCTGAAGATAGACATGCTGCTGGCCAAGGCTGGGCCACTTAGAGAGGCTGGTAACACCTCTGTGATCACGTATTTAAGAAGAAAATCAAAACAACAGGAATCACAGGGACTTCTTTCCTAGCCAGAGAAGAGGAGGAGGGAAACAACATGGAGACACGAAGGTCATTGGAGAAGGAGGGCAGGAGGTGCTCCAGGAACCAGAGCTGGGATTCCTCTGCAGTCCATGGTGATGACCATGGTGAAGCATGGGGATCCACGGGGTTGTAAAGATCCACCCACAGCCCTGGGGATCCATTGGGATGGAGGGATCCACCCACAGCCCTGGGGATCCATGGGGATGCAGAGATCCACCCCCAGCCCTGGGGATCCAGGGGATGCAGAGATCCACCCCCAGCCCTGGGGATCCATGGGGATGCAGAGATCCACCCACAGCCTGGGGATCCATGGGATGAGAAATCCACCCAGCCCTGGGGATCATGGGATGAGAATCCACCCCCAGCCCTGGGGAAGGTGCCCATGCCGGAGCAGGTGGGTGCCTGGAGGAGGCTGTGATCCAGTGCAGATCTGCTGGAGCAGCCTGTCCTGGAGGGCTGCACCCCGTGGCCAGAGAGCCCCACTCTGCAGCATTCTGGGAGCACTGTGTGCCCGTGGCAGGGACTCCTGCTGCAGCAGGGGCGCTTCGGCTGCTGCTGGTGAGATCAGAGCCACGCTGGACAAGTTCCTGGAGAACTGTCTCCTGTGGGAGGGACCCCACGGTCTCACAGGGCAAGGACTCCTCTTTCTCAGCAGCGGAAGAAAACCTTGGTGATGAGCTGACAAAACCCCTATGCCCTGTCAGTGAGGAGGAAGGAGGGGTTGGGCGAAGGAAAGGCATTTTTAAGGGCTTCTTTTAGTTCTCATTATCTTTCTCTGACTTTGTTTGTAATAAATTCACTTTCTTCCTCTAGGCTGACCCTGTTTTGCCCTTGGAATGTTTTCTCCCAGTCCTTAACTCATGAAGCCTTCATTAAATCTTTCTCTTTCCTCTGCCCAGCTGAGGGAGGGGAGGGTGAGTGAGTGACTTTCGTGGGTGCCTGGCATTTGGCCAGTATCAAACCATGACAAAGATTCACATTCCTGATATTGTTTTTGATCAGTAGTATACTTGTATGTTGAATAGGGAGGTTATTTGGAGGCTGAATGATGCAAAAAACTTTGCAGTGTAAGGTACTTGTTTGGAGACTTTGAAATCATGAAGTTCTAAACCCAGCATTTAGCCTGGAAACTGATCTCAGGACTTTGCCCCTTCATTTCAAAACAGCAAACTCACTAACTACTGTCTGATTTCTCCAAATTGCTAAATAAATTGGACTCCCAGTGAGAAAATTAATCTTACCTAAGTGTGGTGACCCGGCTGGGGTTCCACGAGGGTGGTTTGTGCCCAGATGGCTCTTCTTCTCAATCTCTCATCTCAGGGAAGAGCAACAAACTGCTTCAAAGCTGCTTCATGGTGTTTATTCTAGAGTTATCAAAGGGTCAGGAACACAGTGTTACCACTGGTCCCAGGTGCCAAAAATGGCCAAAAAATGTACAGTACAGAGAGTTTATATAAGGTTTATCATCAAATAGAAAAGTTCTATCGTACATTATTTTGTCTTTAAATCCAATAACCATCACTATTATTAACAAGTCTTTTCCAAACTAAATTCCCTCCACCAATGGTTACATGATAGGAACTGAGGTCACAGAAAAAGGAAAAGAAGGAGAAAAGGGAGAAGGGACGACCGACTCCCTAAAATCTCCATCTTGGCCCCATAGAAATACATGAGGTATTTTCAAAACTACAAACCTATCTCTCTACAACACATCAAACATTCAGCTTCTCATTTTTTTTGTGTTTGCTGTTCACCCAGGAGTGGAGGCAGCTTTTCCCAAGGGCTCATCTCGATGGCAAAACCTTCTTGTGGAGCTTTGGGGGTAAATTTGGTCTCCAAGAGAACAGACAAGGCTGTAGAGCCTTGCTGACCCCCAACAATTCCCCTCCTGTTTGAACCGGAAGCACGACATGAGAAATTTCTTCTACTGATTTTTTACAACAATGACCTACACAAAATATTAATACTAAACAAACTAAAACTATAATTAATATGGATATAACTACTTTTAGAATTATTTTCCAGAATGCTGAAAAATCAAACCAACTGAACAAATCATCCACTCAAGTTCCAGTTTCTTCTCCAAGGCAGACCAAATTCTGTCTCCACAAATGAAAAGACTCCCTTTGGTAATTGCAAAGGAACTTGGTTGGATGGTTTTGATCAGTGTCTTTGTGTAATTACACCAAAATGTTTCATTTTTATAAAATTTTTGAAAAGGGGAATCATCAATCGTTTTTGTTCCTGTTTCGGCTCAAAAAAACTTAAGATGATACAAAAATTCATTTCCATTGAACCGAAAATTTCCAATTCTTCAGGCTGTGAGAAGCCTTGGGAAGGAATTTGGTCCAGAATTCCAGCCATCCACCGGATTCGAAGTGGATTGCAGGAAGGTCTGAGGGATTTTACCTGGAATCGGCCAATTTTTCCACAGGCAAACCCACTAAACATGTTGAAAATGGTTTCCCTGGCTTTGAATGAGTCAGGCAGATAGTGTCCAAGCCTGACGCATTGGCCAAGGTTTCCCACACATTTCTCTGTGGTTGACTCACCGGCAAAAGCGCAACAATGGGTGAGACAATCACATACAAACAAACTAATTGAATAATATTCATTTTCAGTGGTCTCATTTCCCACATGAACCCACACACAAAAAACACAGCAAAACCCAAATCCCAAAGTCTTTGCACACAGGGCAATATGATGATGAGGATCGCAGCACTGGTTCACGTCTGTGTGCTCACTTCTTTGCACCCGGGGTCTGCTTCTGCTTGCTTCTGGACTCGATAGGGTTTCACGTTCTTTGCTGGCACCCACTTCGGTCCTCCTCCTGTGGAGACACAAGCATAGCCTTTGCCCCAGGTTATTAGTTGGAATGGACCTTCAATTTGCCCTGTCTCTGGGTTTTTGATCAAGACCAAGGGGTTCTCTTTCAATTTCGCTTGTGTACTATTTGAAAAATGTCTGATGATTGGTGGAGTGGGTTCTGCGAAAGAGCCATTTAAAAAATTTAAAACATACAAAGCTTTGTGCAATCTCATCTGAGGTGTCGCATCTGCCTCTCCTCGTTTCTGCTTGTCTAAAAGGCTTTTCAAAGTTTGGTGTGTCCTCTCCACAATTGCTTGACCTGTGGAAGAATGTGGGATGCCAAAAGTGTGGTGAACACCCCATTTCTTCAAAAACTTGTCAAGCACTTGTCCCTTTTATGTCTGACCATTGTCTGTTTTCACCTCTTGAGGGACACCCAAAGCTGCGAACGCCTGCAGAAAATGCCGACAAGCCTGTTGTGCTGTTTCATTTGTGTGCAGAGAGGCAAAGATTGCACCTGAGAAAGTGTCAACTGAGACACGAATATTTTTAAATCTCCCAAAAGATTGGTATTTTGTAACATCGGTCTGCCATAGCTGCAGACTTTGCAGTCCTCTGGGGTTGACTGCTCCCATGGAAACAGGAGGTTGAACGAGTTGACAGTCTGGACAAGCACTTATGATCTCTCTCGCCTCAGATTTTGAGAGGCGAAAGGCTTTCATGAGTGCTTGTGCGTTCTGATGAAAAAATGCATGACTCAATTTTGCTTGTTCAAAAATGTCAGGTAAAGTGTTCGAGATTGGCATGGCCAACTTGTCTGCTTGAGCGTTCCCTTCTGCCAGAAAACCTGGAAGAGAAGAGTGCGCTCTGTTGCTGTGTGTGTCTTTTGAGGTTCTGGACCATGTCTTCTGAGATGTCCTTGTTTGCCACAATTGAAATATTGTCCTCCTGCAAATCTTGTCGCATGAACTCCTGGTGTTCTATTGTTTTGCAATGCCTCAACTGCTTTTGCAAGGAATTCTACTTTCAATGCCATCTTGTGTTCAAGTGTCCCAACCTTGCTACATGCTTCTGTTATTTCTGCCAAAGTGGGCTCGCCTGGCATGGCAGTGATGACGCGTTTACAATCCGCGTTTGCATTCGAGCAAGCGAGACTTCGAAGCAGGTGTGGCTTCACCTCTTCTTGATTGACTTGGCGGTCTATAGCTCTTTTAAGTCTGTCCAGGAACGACGTGAATGCTTCTGACGCTCCCTGCTTGATGTCAGTATAAATACAGTCCGGAATATCTTGGGGGGCAATCTGCAAAAATGCTCTTTGAGCTGCTTCTTTAATTCGATGAAGCACACCGCGATTCAAATCTCTGGCCTGATCTTCAGGTCTCTCATGAGGAGGGTCTCCAGCTAGTTGAGCTACAGTAAGGTTTGCATTGGGCCCTCCTTGGAAAGACTCTCTTAATTCTGTGAGAAATCGCCTTCACTTCCGCTCCCATAAAATGAATTGAGCATCTGTGAGAAGCATCATGGCAAGCATTTTACAATCAAATGGTGTCAGGTCATAAGCTGCAAGTGTACCAATTAAGTATTGTCTAAAATATGGTGATCCGATACCTGTATCTTTCATCGCTTTCATGAGCTCTTGCACGACACCATGGGGTATACGGTCCCATGCTGGGTTTGCATTGCCTGGCCCGTAGGTCACCGGCAGAACAATGCTGTCCGCATCCCTTGCTGTCGGGTGATCTTCTTTCACTTGTTCTCTGCGCATCTGCTTCCAATCAATCCCACTATAAATGCTCCTTGGGATTGGTCTAGAAAGTTGCCTTGAATCATCATCTCTTGCTAAAGGTTGTTGTAAATACAACTGATTCTCCCCACGGGAAAATCCAGCAGGAACATCAGGTGGAGGAAAAAACATCAGAGGGAAATATGATTTTAAATATGGATTGCGAGTAACAGCAATGTCCGCCAGTTGTGAAAAGAGGTTTTCTAAAAATCCTCTTGAGAATGGAAGAGCAACATCTGTGGCAGGCCTTCCCTGTGATGTTTTATTTTAATTATATCTTCATCGTCTGAGCTTCCTGTCTCTGATGAGGATGAAACAGGAGCTGTTTGTTGTTTGGATTCTTTAGAATGTCCATGATGTCCCAAAACTGGAATTAATTCCTTTTTTTCTCGAGCAGGCTTGACTTTGTGTTTATGCGTTTTCGAAAAGAATTCCTCTATTTGTGGAATCCTGCTTTTAACTTGTAATTGGGATTCTCGATCACTAGGAGGCGCTCGTGATTCACGGATGGGCTTCTCAGGCTGGCGAGCTTTTGTTTTTGGCCGAACCACAGGTTCTGGGGCGACAGGAACGGGTGAGGCACTCCGGGATCCACTGTGCTTTGAGGAGCCGCTGGAATCTCTCGACAGCTTTTGCTCCCTTTGCCGTTTGGAACCATCTGAACGCGGTGGAACGGCTCGTCCGGGCCGGGCGTCCCCGAGAGACTTCCGGGTCGTGGACCCGCCCTCCGACTGCTCGTCAGAGGAGGACCACGCCCCCCCGGCCGCCCGTCCCGGCCGCCCGCCACGCCTCCCGCGTTCCCTGCTCCGCCCTCTGCTGTCACCGCTTCCCGAAGACCACGCCCTGTCCCGGCCCCCTCCGCGCCGTGTGCCGGGGCTGGGAGACCCCGCGCCGCGCCGCGCCTCTCGCTCTGGGGCCTCCCGCCTTCTTTTCGGGCTGGGAACGGCGGCCGCGCTGCCGTGTCGCCGCCCGATTGCGTCATCGGTGCGACCGCCGGAGCGCGCCGCGCCGGCCCCGCTCGGCGAACGCGCGGGGGGCTCTGCCTGCCCTCGCTCTCGCTCCGCCGCGTCCGGACCCCCGCGGAACGCGTCACCATCCGGCGCGGGGGTGAGGGCTCACGGCTCGCGGCACCCCCGCTCTGCGAGCGTGGCTCGCTCCGCGACCCGCGGGACTGCGTTTCCGGGACAGCCGCCGCT
This sequence comes from Sitta carolinensis, assembly GCA_032173965.1. NCBI lineage: Eukaryota > Metazoa > Chordata > Aves > Passeriformes > Sittidae > Sitta > Sitta carolinensis. Next base: position 35,281 of record JAVUNC010000106.1, read on the forward strand.
TCCTGCGAGCCGCCATCACGTGACGCGTCCGAATGGCGCGCGCTCCGCGGCGGCGGCTCCGGCCCGGCACCGTGCTCGTCGCGCTGGCCGCACTGCCCGCTGTTGCCAGCCTCCCCCGCCGCCCGACTCTGCGCGGGTGGCGGCGCCGGACTCGCCGTGGGATGCCCCGAAGCGGCGACTCCCGCCGTCCTAGGTTCCTCCGCCCGCCGCCTAAGAAAGAGTTCCTCCCGCACCCGCGGAAAATCCGCCTCTGAGATCCCCGCCTCTCCCATGCCCGCTTGGTCGTGGGAGAGGGCGTGAATGAAATCTCCCCCTTCCTAACATCTTGGGGGCGTTTGAATAATCTAAATTTTCCGTGGAACCCATAGATCCCACTGAAGCTAAAGCTTGCGCGGGGGTGGCACTAACCTCATGACCTCCCCCCGCCTCTGGTCCCGCTCCCGGCTGGGGAGTCGGGAAAGGCACGTCGGAGCCCAATCCTACACCACAGGGGGCTTCGGGGCCGAACTGGGTTAACTCTGAAAAGGTCCGCGCGAGAGGTAACAAAGTGAGAACAGCGGCTTCCCCGCGCGTAGACCTATCATAAAGAAGAATATTAACGTCTTTCCAGAGCCCATGGCATGTGAGTGATCCAGGCGTCAGGCCAGGATACTCACTATGTATGAACTGCCCTAATTTCTTAACATGTTTCTTTGGGGAATGCCGTCCCGCTTGGACAAGCATGCCCTTTAAAACTAAATAAAAATCTTTGTCCTTCAGCCGCGAGGGCGTGGACATCGTGTCTAGTTTCTGAGATCTCAACTGACTTACCAAAGCCGGCAGACAGGGGGGAAACGAACAGGCTGCGTCCAGAGTTCGCCGAGCTCTTCTCCTGAGAACCCACCAGCGGGAACAGGGGGGGTCACTGGGCACGCACCAGTGCCCCGCAGAGCAGGCGATGAACGGCGACAGGTGGAGGGAACCGAGAGGAGAATTAGAGCATCTGTGCCCACCCAGGGACGCCAAGCTGTGGAGACCCGGCTGGGG
>JAVUNC010000107.1:0-35938 GCA_032173965.1 Sitta carolinensis
ACACAGCTCAAATAGAACTCAAAAAGTCCATGAGAAATTTGAAGCATCACTGAAGGCAAAAACAGGACATTTTTTAACTGGAACATGTTGCTCCTCTTCCGAGGTTCTCCCATTGATGCACACAAAGCTACACAGGTAGATGGGCCTTGGTTGAGCTAGTCCAAACTGATTGTGAATGGGATTTAGTCTCTTGTGAGACAGAGCATGAGACAGATTAGAGAGACAGTGACATCTGCTAGTATTTGTACCTTACCTTGAGAGGAACTCTGTCGTGGTAAGGTGGTTCTCCTTGCAGCATTTCTATCGCCACGATGCCAAGGGACCAAATATCTACTTTGGTCCCGTATTCATCCTTATTCACATACTCCGGTGCCATCCAGTGAGCTGTCCCCACCATCGAATTCCGCTTGTTCTGCTCAGAAGTCAACTGAGCACAGAGGCCAAAATCGGCTGAGGAGGAAACCCAGTGTTGTAAAAGCCAGCTTGAATCAAGAAACCAAGCTAAGGATTTTCCCACCTAGAGTCTGAGAATGTGGTGTTAAATCTAGCTGGAAAAGCAGCCATGCTCTGTTTCCTCAGGACACTAACTGAGGAAATATGGAATCAGTCACTTATAGAAACCTCCACATTTCACTCAGTGGCCTTTATTCACTTAAAGTTTAAGACTGGACTCCCACCCTCTGGAAGGGTCACGCACAGACCAAAGCCATTCTTGACACCTTGTTTCTCTCAAGGCCTCTCTGCACACCAGCTGCACTCTTAGCTTGCAGCAGTGCTCCATGCACTCCCACAGGCACCGCTCTTGGGAACTGGTGGTCAGTCTTAAGCAGCCCCACGCCCTGCATCCCAGGAATGCTGTGCCGACCAAGAAAGAGTACCTACCCAGTTTGACAGATCCATCCATTCCAAGAAGAATGTTTTCACTTTTAACATCTCTGTGAATCACGAGGTTGGAGTGAAGGAAATTTAGTGCTTGCAGGCACTGATAGATAAAAAACAAACAGGAGGGTAAAAATTAATTACCTGATTTCATCACCAAGAAAGGAAATGGCTCTAAAGGACCTCAGTTCTAGCTGAAAGGTGAGCAGTGGCAGAACACAGTGTTTGTCAAGAGGAAGGTCTGCTGCTTCATCAGTAGTAGAGCAGTATTTTTCTAGGTGAAGACATATTACCTCTCGAAAGAGAAATGGCAAATGTTGTTACAGACTGTCCCCTGCAAACACAGACAGAATGACTTCTGCTGCAGGGCATGGGCTCTCTCCATCCAGGTGACCGACAATCATTTGCCATTAGTTTAAAATTCTGCTACCAGCACCTTTGCTTTTACAGGCAAGGAATGCAATACAGACAGGCTCCAGGCAAACACACAGAGGCAAAGTTGAGAAAAGTAAAAAAATTTTAAAAAAGAGAGTACCACAACAGTTGTACTGGTGGGCCCTCCACCTAAGACACTCTTGCTTCTCCATGTCATCAAAGCAATACAGAAACAAAGCTCTGAACATGAAATCACTCCTGTTCTTACCAGCTGTCTAGAAGCACCAGTCTGCACAAAAATTCAGAAGCACCAATGGCATCCCTTACCTCTCGGCAGATAGCTGCTATCTCTCCTCCAGCCATACAGACTTCTTTAATGACACTGCTTAAAGACCCTCCGTCCATGTATTCCATAATTATCCAGAGTTTATCCCCAACAAGGTAGCTGAAAGAAGGAAACGATGGCATGGAGATGAATGTGCATCACTAAATTACCTTACCAAAAACACTACAGTTTGTCTTTTCCAGGGCGATTGTTAATGAATGCAGAATAAAAGGAAGAGGCATTCCTCCTAGTTATGCACCACATGGAGTCTATGCAGTCTAATGAGAAAGGCCCATCCATGAAAACTGAGATGTCTTAGATGGCAAGAAAGTGAAAAATGCAGGGAAATAATTTCTCTGATGACTTATCAGCACTTATCATAAAACACAGAAAATACGTTCAACTTAAAAAAAGAAAAACTCGAAACCAACCCCAAACCAACAAAACCATGAGGTAGTGAACTTAGGGGCTGTTGTTTTAGTCAGACAGGGCTAACCCAGGTTTTTCAAAAGAGGTTTCCAACAATGCATGCCAGAAAATATTAATGCAAACAAAATGCACTCTCCTCCCATATACTGTATAGAAATAGATAAATAAAAAAACCCAAAACTCAATTCTCCAGCAGTACCTGAAGAGGTTTTTTTTAACCTTTGTCTTGCAGTACATAAATGAATGTTCACATGATAGTACAAGAACTACTTACCTGTCTAAATAGTTAATAATATTAGGGTGCTTCTTGTCCCTTACAACGAGGAGTTCATTGACAATTAATTCCTTTTGGGGCTGTTTTAGGAGACTCACTTTCTTTATGGCCACCTAAAATGACATTGAAAACCATTAACCTGAGAAGTCTGTTGCACAAGATCGAATGAACATGGAGTGAGTGTTTCTGGAGGAACAGAGCCCAGCTATACCAAACTGCCTGGTGATTACACATCAGAGTTCAGTCATTGACATGACAACAGCCCATGTCTCTGCTGGCTCAGCTACTAGTTAGAATGCATGACATTTTGTCTTGTCAGTTTGCTAACAACAGTCTCTTAAACTATCAGCCTCGGAACTCTAACAATACTCTGTGCCTAAATTCTTTTCCAATGGCCTTAGTTTATCAGCACTATTACCATTCATACACGATTTGCAAGCACAAAGCAGTTTTGTTCCTGTGAAAATAACACAAAATATCTGGGAACCCTTTAGGAATTCTATGGAGTTGGTATTTTTCAAATGCAACTGTTGCTCTCCTTGATGGCAAAACAAAGGAAACAGACAGGCATTACAGATAAAATGCCATCCTAAAAGGATCGTTAATGTTACCCTGCAAAAAACAGAATCTTACCACTTCTTAACTTGTTGACTTTTGATTTTGCAACTCTAAAGAACATCCTTGAACAGTTTAGATTTGCAGCTGTTTCCTGGCCTTAAAAAGAAATAATCCGCTCCATGGAATTTTATGGATATGCCCTGAGTTCCTTGTAGACTTCTCTCTAAGCACAATTACAAAGCATGGTACTCCAAGGGGATTAGAAGCTACCAGGAAGAATCAGGTGTATTTGCTGTCAGACAGATAAGAGCTTTCAAAAGTCTTAAGCTGTAGCCCCAAAGAGCTGTCCAAAAGAGATGGGGCAGGATAATACAGTCTGTGATTTGTAGGAACAGCCTTTACAGGAAAGATCACCTGGAAACCCAAAGCTCCAGCACAGCTCACACCAGAGGCAAAGGCACTCAAGAACTGCAAAATCTGGGATGATTGACACTTACCTTTCCTCCTGTGGCAGTATCAGCCGCTGTATAGACCGTTCCAAAACCCCTGGAAACAAAACAGCAGCAAAGAAAGGAGAAGCCATTGAGTTCCTACAAGTGAAAGTCAGCCCAGACAGGAGAGCTCTGCTGCCTGGAATGTTTATAAAACACCTGGCATCACCTACTCATCAGCCAAGAGCACAGCAGCCCACCAGCCCTCTGCAGGGTGTCCAAAAGAAAATTTAGGTGCAACACGAAGGTCTAGTACAAATCTCAGATGCACACATTGGATTTATTTTACTTCCAAACCTATGAGGGGCCTGGGTGGGGCATGGAGCACGTCTACAAAGACTGGAAAGTAATATCTTTCTTGTTTTTTCCACATTGCCTTTCTGAGTCCTCAAGAACTCTTACTGCTCTGTTCTCAGATCTCTTATTTGAATCTATATAGGCCCCTATTATTTTGAGAAAAAGAAATGATTTCTCCTGAGAAAATAGGTAAAGAGGTGCCAGGAACTAGAGAGACAGGAGATCTTCCAGGTCCTGCTCCTTGCGGAAGGCAAGACACTTACCATATGAAGCTGTGATGACACCTTCTAATCACAGTTACAAATTCTGATCAGTACTGAGAGACAGAAGGATTTAAACCCCGTGTCTGAACACATTTGGAGCTTGCCTGACTTCACACTTGATCGTACACCAGTAAAATACCTGGCCTGTTGTTCTGGAGAAGGAACTGGGTTCGGCTTACCCTTTGGCAATTTTTTCCAGTCCAACATATTTTGTCACAGGGTCTCCCACACTCACAACACTCCCTGAAAGGAACAAAATGAAAGATCACTTCAAAATGGAGAAACCATTATCCAGCAGGTGAAAAATGCAGCCCCGCTCTCTGGGGCTGTGAGCTGTAGTCATTTGGGTAACAAGAACAGCAGCAACAACAACAAGACAGGCAGCCCCATAGCACAGGTGACCTGCACAATGACTGGTTTTCTACAGCCCTTTGAAGACTTACCTTGGCAGGAAACCAGGAAAAGGCAGAAACATTCAGAGGAGACAGACAGAGGGAAAGAACACATACCAAGGCGAGTGTTTGTTGTCTATGAACATTAACACAGCTCTATCAGACAAGAAGTTCAGAAGACCTACTTAGTTTGCCTAGAATCTCCTCCTTTATCTTCTTTTGCTCCTGGAAGATGTTGCTACTCCAACGGCTGGATTTCTCAGGTGTGGGAATGCCTGCTTCAGAGGCTACTGGTAAAGCATCATCTCCTGTTCCAGAGGATGCATAGATCTGTGACAAGAAATCAGTTTGTGTCAGAAAGGTGCCTAGCAGAGATGCTTCTCATTAGTACTTCAGGCTTTAGGAAGTGTCCATTAGGAACCATGTTCCAGCCCTTCAGAGGCCAACCCTCTCTTGACATGGCAGGACTGCACAGGACTCTCTTCATCAAATTTTGGTCACGTAAAAGGTACAGGTGCAGTCTAATCTGTTAATTTAGCTACTTAGATAGTCCAAGGAAAGGGGCAGGAACCTCCACAGGACAGTTTCTGTGAACTGTGCCTTTGGACCACTAGCTCCACTGATGACAGATACAAAGCTTGCACAGATACAAAGGGGCTCACTTTTACACCAGTACCATTTAAAGACACAATGCTATCTATCTCTTATCCAATGGTAAGATAAAATCATAGGCCCTATCAGAATGCCAGGAAAATGATGATTAAACTTGAAAGTTCAGAGCTGATTTTCCAGGTGCCAGTGGCTGGGAGTGGGGGAAGCTCTTTGTCACAGTATGCCCTCAGAATTTTCAGCCTTGAATGACCAATGCTGCCTGATCAAAAACAGACAACTCTGAATTACACCAAACACAATGCTGAGCAAAGCTGGCCCTTACTGATTCTGGACGCTCCAGTTCTGGTTCAAAACAGGTGGAGCTTGGTTGTCTTCCTCCTCCTCATATTCTCTAGAAACAGAGGGAGCCCAAGCAGCTTCTGATTCTGGTGTTTTGCTCTGTGGATAGACAGCAGTGTGAGCGACAGTGTGTCACAAATTATTTACAATCTTATTAATGTGCATAAATCTATCCAGCTATACTAAGGAGAAATCATCAACTTGGATAGAAATGGGATTCTGAGTTGCTAAAACTAAATTAGAGAGGGCTAATTAGACAATGCTTGCATATTGTTGTGAACCATGTATTCCACCTATGGCTAAAAACAAACAGCAAGCAACTTTCTGTCTGCAAAACCAGGGTTTTGTCTATTTAAAAGCTCTTTAAGAGAAAATTACAAAACAGCCAGAGCCTCCTTTTTTTGCTGATGTAAAGACACTGTAAGGAACTTTCTTTCAGGCTACAAGGCCAGCTCCTATTGCAGCAGGCAAAGTTCATGGCTTGCTCCACAAACCCAAAATGCTTGGCACATCACAGGTTACTTTGCCACTCACCGAAGCATGGGCTTTTCTGTATCTAGATGCAAGTTCACCTGTAATGGGCAAGGAAAAATTAAACAGATGTTGTTAGAAAACTGTCTTTTGTGAAGAATCCTACAGAATGAGTCAAGTCGACCCAAATAAAGAGCATTTTTCTTCCAGGATGTCTCTCCAGTAGCAACAATTCTTTTCCATTGCAAGCAAGAAAAAGCGCAATAGACTAGGCTATTCTTTTTCTCCAGTCATTGTAAAGGCAGAGCATCAAATCTTTTAATTACAGAATTTAGAAAATAAGTTGCTTTCCCTCAGTTCTGGAGACAACTGCAGAGTTTTTAGATGAGACTTCTCAGAAGCTCTGCCACTCTGCATTTTGGAAGCTGTCTTGTTGAACCAGCAGCTGAGGAAATTACAGACCCTCCTGCCACGGCCAACCCGTGCAAGGAAAAGAACCCCTGCAGGTTCAATCACGAAAGCTGCCCACATCCTAAGAGAGAGCTACAGGCCTCCCCTTTGTGGCTGAAGCTGTTGACATGAGCTCTACCCAAGTCCTAGTGTCTTAATGGCCTTTTCATTTCAAAATCAACTCAGTTACTTAGGGATAGCATGAACAACACGTTGATACAAAAGCCAGATCAGATGCCCCTAGGCAAAAACCTCTACTTACTTGTCTGGTGAGTCACCAGCCAGACTTTGTCTGGGCAAGAATAGATAGAACAGCCCAGTGGAAAAAATTTGCCAGCTGCAGCAAAGATTCGCATTAACATTTCGGTCATACTGCACAGCACTTTCTCAGAGTGCACACCGGAAAGGGAAAATATGGGACCCTCAGTGACAAGGGGCACTTTGTCAGCTGAGAATCAAGAGAAGCGTCTTGCACCAAGCACGGCAGGAGCCGCTCTGGACAGTCAGGGCTCCCACGCGCCACACCAACGTTCTATTCCGTTACCTGGAGCACGGCGCGGCAGTTCCTGTGACATCATCGGAGCAGCCGCTCCTGATTGGCTGCAAATTTATGCGCGGCAGCTGAATCTTCTGGACACTTCATGAAACAAAACTATTTCTGAAAGGACCCAAAAGTACAACACACCAAACAAGTATGCCCTGTATGCCAATCTGAACACTGAGAAGAGACAAGGACGTGAAGGAACAAAAATGAACATAACCTTTGGTTCACTAATGCTTCTAACTAAGAATAGGAATGCTTCTCCCATCTTAGTAAGTTCTGAAAACAAGCAACAAAGAAAAGCCACCATTTCAGTGACATTTCGAGGACAGAAAGAGAAACAGAATTAATTTCAGCAGTATTTCACAAGGAGGAATGGTTTCAGGTTACTTCTTGCCCACTTCAGTGTTGAATTTCCCTCTGACTGACTCTGAAGCCTGACCTCCCTTTTTTGCATCCTAAGGAAGGCCTGCCAGACAGCATCATGTACTTCAAATCTTAAAAGAAGTACCTTCTTGATCATGTTTTTTAACTTGTATAGTAATGTGTTGAAATTTGTTTTTGGGGTTTTTTTTTAGTAGGAGGGGATTATCCATATTTTACCAGAGGACAGGTTTTAGCCACAGTTGTCACAGCTTTTGGTTTGTCCACCGGCTTTGCAAGTCGCTTGTAGAAACAGATACTACAGTTTGGGGGCAGCTGTTTTATTTTCATGAGCTAAGTTTTGCAAGTATTTATTAGCTACTTCTGCCATTTCAGGTGTCACAGTGAGACTCATTCTGCTCTCTTTAAATTGTAAGTCGTTAATGCAGAGGAAAGTTTCTTGCTCTTAATGGGAACTAAAAAGTCCTGCTTGCTTTTCCCGTGGTTGGGTCCCTGAAACAGGTCTTTCAGTCCCAACACTAAAGGGATGGCAGAAGTAGCTAGGACAGCCCTAGGTGTTGGTGAAGCTGGAAGCTGCAGAAAGTGAGTCTGCACTCTTAAGGACCGATATCTAAGCGTGGTTAACTTTTTTTTTTTAATGCACGTCGTCCTTAAGCCGCTTGGGAAAAGGCGGAGTCGTGCTGTTCCAGTGCTAAGTCCTGCCTCCATCTCCAGGGAGGAGCAAGTGGGTGTGTGTAATCCGTGACAGTGTGTCGCCGTCAGGGAACCTTCCCGTTCGCAGGCTGTACAGCCACTCGCAGGGAAAGATACAAAATGATTTCGATGTGAGGCTTGCTAGATCTGATGCTTACATTTTCCGCCAGAGCTGGATGTTTTTGCGGGCGATACCTCGTTCTTGGTTTCCTACACAACCGGCGCAGCTGTAGCTGCTGTGGTCGGTCTCTCTTGGGGTGGGTAGTGAGAGGAGTGAGCGGGTACAAGGGTCACAACCTGGTGGAGAGTTTGAGGCGCAGGAGCAGAACTGGCCGGCTGCTGTTGCTCGCATTCCTTCGTGTCAAGAAAAATAATATCTGAAGCAATTTGCCAGGAATGCAATGGTCGGGAATTCAGGAACAGCCTGCAGTGAAACATTGCCCTCAGAACTGCTGGGCACCGATGTAAAGCAAAAGTTTTGCCTGCTGAAGCCCCTTGAAATCCAGCTGTTTCACCAGAGAGGTCCTGCAGGTATGTGAAGCGTAGATTCACTCAAGCGTGAGCAAGTGCTGCAACACAGGAGGCATTGTCTGCTTGCAAATAGAGCTTTTAGCTACCTCAAAGATCAGGTGAAACACTAGTACTTGTTAAAGAAACCTAATCCAGCTGACTGCTGTTGTGTGATAAATGATGTGCTGTGTTCTCTCCCCTCATTTGAAGCTTTAGTATTTTCATGCTACATAAAGTCAACCTCTAATTAAAATCAACATAATTTCTACAAGAGTGCATACTGTTTCCTGCGAGCATATAGGCTTGGTTTTTTATACTTTCTTCTAAAATAAAAATAGCTTTTGCAATTTAATGGCATAATTTTATCCATGGTGAGGTTGTTCCTGATGTCTGCTGTTGGTCTGAGAAAAGTGGGTTTTGTTTTGTTTGCTTTTTTGTACCTGGATAACATGTATTTATTAATCTTAGCTTTCGAGTTCCTGATGAAATCAGAGTATTTTCAGAATACTGCTGCAGTAACTCCTCTCAGCTTAGTCAAAAGCCAGTTAAAATTAAATAGGAAATAATTTTGATCAAGAAACCTTAATCCTTTATTTCTTTCTTTAAAGTTTTTTATCCCTTTTGCAGACTTTCTTACTCCTGGGACTCCCATTGGTCGAAAGGGACTGAAGCTTTATTGCTTTACAGTTTTCACTTGGGATGAGATATTTTCATTATTTGTTCTGTAACTGAAATTCTTTTCAAGTCCTTCAGGAAGGACTGGTTTCCTTGAAAGATAGCAGGGTTTTTTTTTTTTGTTTTTTTTTTTGTTTTTTTTTTTTTTTAAAAATAAAAAAATTAAAGGAATATGTGAAAGGTCAGATATTGAAAGAAAACATCTCAAATTCCAAGACAACAAAGAATTAACCAGTAGAAATGTCCTGGCTTCAGCTGTTACATGCTAATTTTGCTTGGATAATTTAACAAATCAGCTTTCTCTTTTAAAGGCCTGTTCTGGACCAATGGTTCAGTGGTTTTGGTCTTAAACCAAAGTTATTTGACAGAAGCTTTCACTCCCCCACACTTTTTTTTTTTTTTTTTTTTTTTTTTGCTTTCTCTCTTCCTTAAAAAGAAGAGTACCTGGACCTGGCATCTGCCAGGTGCATAGGAGTGGGTTTTCACAGGACTCCTGGAGTCAGTTAGTTGATTTTACACTGGCTGCAGCCTGGTGTTGATCCAGACCAGAGTGATTGATGCTCCTGTGAGTGGAAAGACTCCTTAATGAATAGCAGACCTCCTGAAACACTGCTGTAATTCAAACCAAGAGTGGCAGAGGTGGATGGAGCAGTCAGGAAAGAAGCACAGTTTTGAAGCACTGCTTCCAAACCAGCTAGATAGCAGAGAAATTCTAACATTTGGGTGTATAACAACTGTGTCTGTTTATTAGACCTTCAGAGAGGCAGGATATAGCTATTGTAGTTACAGGAGTTGTGAGCAGGGGTACAAGAGAAGCATTGGGGACACCTGCTTTTTTGGTGTAAGGCACTAATTTTTCCAACCTCAAGCTGGCTACACTTAAAGAACAGCTGTTCTGTTGCATGATGAAGGGGTTCTGTTTGAAGTTCAGGTATCATCTGTGTGCCCTTCTTGCCCAGCACAACATGTCTCACTGCCCACATTTCAGCAAGATATCCACCAAACCTTGGTGGCTGCTGTTGCATAGATTTGTGTGCTTTAATTCTTCTTGTGTCCATTTGTTAGTCCCTGAAATGTGAAGTACCTGTTAATACTTTACTGAAATTTTAATATTGTTAGCTGGAGCAGTGTGGACAAAATTGAAATGGTCAGACAACTGAGATAGCTGTTACTCTATGTGGAGCAGAAAATAATTTGTGTGGGTACTTTTCTTAACCACAGGACATATCTAATCCATCTTTAATCTGGTACTGTCACTTTAATGTTAAACTTGACACAATCTAATCTGTGTCATATTCCTACCTTTCCAGAATCTGTTACAAAAGAAGCTGATGATGATGATGATGATGAAAAAATGAAGGCCCAGATCTTTGTCTATTCTTTTTATTTTTAAACTGAGAAGTCCCAGGTAATTAAAAACAAAACAAAAAAGCCACACCCCATAAAATAACAAAAAAACCCAAAACCACCCAAGCCCCTGACAGTTCCATATTTACCTTTCCTTTAGATGACATTTAACCCTGTGCTTTCTGTACCTAGTAGGAATAGTTCTCTATCCCTTTGGTTTTTTTAGGCTGATACAGTGTTTAGGTAGGTGAGTGACCTAAATGACCAATTGTGAAGAAAATGATTCCTTAAAAACACTTAATACTTGGACTGTTCATCTACAGTTCTCAGCAGAGGCAGCCACAGGATGGATGCTGGTGAAGTGCTCGAGAATTCTTCATTGCAGTGGCTGCCTTAATAGCAGGGGCTCTCAAATTACTGAGCTGAGCCTGCCCTTCTGAGCCCAAAATCACCTGCAGGTGCAAGTGTTGGAAATAGTGTATCTGAGTAGTTATTATTTCACACTCCAGTCTTGAATGGCTGAGAAACCTGGAACCCCAGATCCTCTTTCCTATGGGAAGACAAACACCAAAAGCCAAAACCAAACCTAAATACAACATCCAAGGTCACTGGTGTTTGGTTCCTTTCCACAGGAGGGCCGAGCACCAACGAGTCACCAGCCAGGCTTTTGTGTCAGCTCTGCCAGCCTGGGCTCTGCATTTTGACTTTGCATGGAATAGGGATGATTCTTCTGTTTCTCAGGGCAGATGGGTGTATGTGCTCTGAATCCCGTTTTTAAACCTTCTTGGGTAAAAAAGATGCAGTTGGGAGATTAAACACCACGGAAGGAACCCCCAGGAGGAGGGAGAGTCTGACAGTCTGGTTGGTGTGTGCATGTGGACGTTGCTCATTTTGCCATCATTCCTGCTGAATGCCTGTTGTCCTGTTCCTACAGTCACTCCTGTTCTTACTCACTGACAGTTTCTGGAGTTTTGCTGCCAGCTGATTCCCAAAGACTTGCCACTATGTTGCCAAAAACATCAGGATGAATGAAAGTCTCTAACACTGTTTTTGTAGTATTAGCAAGTAGGTATTCCTTTACTCCAGGCCAGGGTGCTCCACCCAGATGCACATGACTTTCAAAACTTTTCACTTAGGTATATATTTTAGCAAAGAAGTCCATGTTTATTGGTTCTAGAGGACATAATTTTTGGCATCAATTATTATTTTATCTTCTAGTAGTTATTGATTTCTCACTTCTCATTCTAATTAGTCCACATCTTTTAGGTTATCTTTTTCCCAGACAGGGAGACTCCAGAACATGTTGAATCTTTTTGTTAGTCTCTTCTTTATCTTCTGGTTACTTCAATATGTCCTTGGAGGGCTACAAATTTTGGATTCCAGGTGTCCAGCCTTTAACTGCCCAGGGCTTTGTTCATTGAAGCTTATTAGGGTTAGTTCATCATAACTTAAAGTTTTTGGGGATCTAATAATCACACTCTAACAATAACAGTCTGTAAAAGAAAACTTAGCTACATGCTGGCTAAAATGGAAAATTAGTCTGCTAAAGACTAAGAAACCACTTATGGTTATTAAAACAATTAATGAAAAAGTTAAATAAAACCAATAATTAGGAAAGTTCTCGCATTTCCAATAAGTACAGGCAGGGGAACATGGATAGTGCACTGGGATCTGGGGCTCACTCATTCTGTTTTACTGGACTAAAACCTTCTGCTTTTCTTTAGAGAACTGAAACCTGAGTGCCATGTGCTCCTACTCAGAGATTCTCAGGAGTGAGGGGAGCCACAGAAGCAGGGGCTGCAACACCACAGCGAATACAAAGGGCAGCACAGGGTGATAAAATAAACTAGGCAACACCCTGGCGTCCACCCCCAGGGAACCCCACAGCAGAAGGATTTGAAATAGCAAAATGAAGGAAATGTTTGCATTTGGACTGGAAAGCAAAGGAGCTCCATGAAACAGCAAGTTAAATCTGGGTCAGTCCCCAGGCTTGAAGGGTTTGCAGTTTCAAGCTTATGTTTTGGAATTCTTAGGAATAAATGATAAATCTCAAAGGCTGGAGGAATAAGGATCTACCTTCACATTCCCCACCCACCAAGCAAGGGGCTGCTTTCTGTCCAAAGGGAAGAAAGTGAGTGCCCGGGTTTTTTCCAAATCAATGCTGCATTTGGAACATGAAGGAAGCAAACAAATTTGGGTTTAACTAACAAAAAACACATTATGAAACTTAATAAGACAAAAAACATTGTAAACCATATAATAAAACATAAAACATTATAAAAACACATTATAAAACATAAACTACCCAAACCCTCTTGCATTCATTATTCAAAACACAATTACATAAATTAATTAGAAAAAAGAAAACAAATGTTAAAAAAACAGGACAGGCGTCATCTGGAATGTAGCACGTGACTATAGGTTTATGACAAAGGCAGATAGTAAAGCTCATTAATTTCCCTATTCCATCTTTAAGTCCCGTTAGCCCCAAAATTCTAAGCCTTGACAAAAGACTCTCCCTTGTCCTGCAGGTGATGGATTCTCATAGAAGTGTTCCTTCCTCTAATTGTGGTAGTCATCCTGGAAGTAAGAAAACAACCCAAACATTTTAATTTCTTTATTTCAAATTCAATTTGTCAATTGTTTCTTTTCTGAATTTCTGTCTGGTTTGGGTGTGACATTTTTTAATTTCATGAGTTGATAAGCCAAAAAGACCAAACATAGCAACCCCTAAACTCTTACGTTTACTAATCAATAACCCTTTCTAATAAAGTAAGTAGAAAAGCAATCTCATGAGTTTCCCCATCAAACTCTTTCTACCCCCAGTAAACCCCCAAATTAAGCTTTAGTCTTGGAGAGAGACCCTTCTTCCTCCCACAGACAATGGCTTCTCATGTACATGTTCCTTCCTCTTGTTGTGTCAAACACCCTGGAAATTAGAAAAAACAAACTTTCATTAATTCCCTTAATTCCATAAATGCTGTTAAACACAGAAGTGTTATTTTGACCTTTATGAAATGCCGCCCACTGTGGGTTTGACAAAGTTTCCTTCTGAATGTTGAGGTTTCAGTAAGAAGTTTGGGCTGTGGGGGGTGATCCTCCAACTGCCCTTGGCATTGCTCAGGTGGATTTGGAAGTTTAAGTCTGTTTCAAGTCAAAAGCATCAAGTTTCTAGCAGAAAGAGGAACAGCTTTCATATATCTCAAACATCCTGCAGAGAAACAAAGGGGCATTCTTTGACCTGTCTATCCCTCTGTTTTCCTTCCTCAGTGGATGGCGGCTCCTCTTTAGGATACAACAGCCTGGAAATCAAAGTCTTTAATTATTTAGCCTTCTGTTCAGAAAGGGGGAGAACTAAAGGAAGAAAATAAGCTGGAAAACTCTCAACAGCCCAGGCAACTATATTATCCAGCACAAACATGGATCAGCCCATGCCAACTTTCCAAACACTGAACAGCTGAGAAAGAACTTGAATTTAGCCACAAGACTGAGCTGTGAAAACTGAGCATGGAAGAAAAACTCTCTAATTTATATTGCACTAAGTGGTCAGATATATAGATAAGTGTATAGATATACACTTGTATATAGTGTATAACTACTCACCTCCCGCAGCTCTGGCACTAAGTGGAGGAGTTCCTGGGCTCAGCTCCCACAGCTGTGCTCTCTACCACCTGGGCTGCCCTGAGAGCAGGGCACAGCCTGCAGCTGGCACCTGGGTGGCAGCAGGACCCCACTGGAGCACTCTCGAGACAGCTGCATCAGTCATGGTGGGTGTAGAGTCCAGAGAGGCTGTGGCTTTCTCCCCATTTGGTACTGCCACTCACTCCCTGGTCAAGCTGGCAGAGTTTCAGTGCCCTTCCTGCACACACTTCCTGCATGATCTGATGTGCCACAGCCTGTTTTCCTGCCCTGGATGCTGATGCTCCCCAGGAGCTTCTTATGGGGCTGGGGGGAGGGACACTTGGCCACCATTGCTCCTGAAACACCCAAGTCACATCAGCCACTGTTGTGCCAGCTGCAGGTTCCTGGCAGCTCTCTCAGCTTCCCCTGGGGATCCCCTGTTCAGGAAACCAGAGCCGTTCACCTCAGCAGCCATCTGAAAAATCAGGCCTGATATGCTCTCCAGGAAATCAGGGACAGTTCATTAATATTTAGCTGCGAATCTCCCAGGAGAGCAGCCTCCTCAGCAACGACACCACCACTCACATCTCTTTGGCACTTCTCTACACCTGCACACGCTCAAGGTGGCCAATCCCACCAGGCTGCACAGTTCACAGCATGGCTACAATTCCCCTTGGAGCAGCCAAAAGCCACTGCCAGTTTGGCTTCAATATGAAATGAACGGTCTGGTCCCAGGAAGAGGCAAGCATCCAGGGCTGGTCTGCTGCTGCTTGCTGATACAAACTCCTTCTTCCAGGCTGAAGAAATACTGAGGCTTCTCTGTGCTCTGCCAGGGCTCTGGTGGGGCTCAGCACTGGCTGTGGCTGGGCTCACTCCCATCTCACGTTTCCATTGACAGCTTTGCATCAGATGGGCCCTTTCAGAATGCGCTGACTGATCTTGCTGCTTTTTCATTTGAGTAAGACTCTCATCCAGGCAAAGATTGATATTAGTTGTACAAATCCAATGGTTGAGAGCTGGAACCCTCCAGAGCTACAGATGAAAGCCTGCTTCTTCTCCACATGATATTTTTTCTACCCCAGTCTTCATTTGTGTTCAGTTGGAAATGCAAATGTGCTTTCTTCCTTATCTAGGGTGACCATGACTAGGCAAAAACCATTCAGTGGGATGTATTCTAAAAGCAGCACAGTCTAGAGTTTAGGAATTAAAGAGACCCTTCTCCAATCCCAAACGATACCAAAAACCCCCATAAATGGGACTTTGAGTCTTTAAGAAACAAGTGACAATTAAAAACGGAATGTACCGTTTATTCATAGATGAGAAGGAAGGGTATTTTCCAACTGAGTTGAGGTTTTAAACAGTTTCTATTCTGAGAGCCATCCATCGCTGGCACTGGACAAAGCAGTTCGGTCACTGTCTCTTTTCTGTCCTCTCTCATTTGTCTTGCTGAAATGATTACGGGCACGAGGCTGGAGAGAGGTTTGGCTGAGAGTACAAATGGATGCTGCCCAAAGGAAAAGAAAACAAATGAGCCACGACTTTTCCAAACTCATTTCCTCATGGTCTCAAGCATTATTCTTTGAGATACCAAAAGATGCACAAATAGGTGTGAGGGAACTATCTGCACCTCTGTCTTGATGTACCTTGCTATCACATGTCCAGTACCCGGAATACTTGGCCCATAATTCTAGTAACCTTTTATCAAGGTGTCTCTAGCTTGATGCAATATTTGCCCTGCCAGGACTCTGAGAATGCTGCTTGCAGTCCAGGAATTTTCCACTTTCAGGAAATGCAAAATATTATAGGGCTCCTCTTTCTTGTAGGCATGGGCTATTTTAGTTGTCAAAAAAGAGGAGCATAAGCTGCTCTTCAAGAAACTCAAGGGCAGCTAAGAAATGTTTATCCCAGTAGGATCTGGGCCCATGTCTTGATCCGAAGCCCACTGAGGTTTTCAGCACCAAGACAAGAGCAGGGAGACAAGTACCAGAGCACTGATGGACTCAGCTCTGGCTTGCAGGGAGAGAGAGCAGTGTCTACTTTTTCATCCCCTGCACCTCCTATGCTGGCTGGCACCTTCACAGAAGGGACAGCCAAGTAGCACATTCTGCAGCTCCCGATCTGTCACAAAACCTGGCAGCAACCCTGCAGCAGTTCTCATCTACTCAACTGTACCAGGCAGCAAAAAGGGCTGTGACAAGTCCCACTCATCTGTCCCTGTTTTGGTGGCAGAAACCTTTGAAAGTGGGGTAGAAGGGACTAGCTGAGGCCCCTCCGATGCTCAAAGGGAGCTCCCCAGCAACCCATTCCTTCCCACAGCCAAATCTTGGACTGCTTGGCTGGGATGGGTTTATTGGGTTTCTTCACCACCAGCACCATTTCAGGCCTCCACACCTGAGATCATCCTACTGCAATTCTTTTGCCACTGGGGAAAACTGAACATGCCACCACAACACAGACAGGGACACAGAAATTATTAGAGGATGGAACACTTCTTCTCCCTGCAACTACCCACTTGCGGTGGTTCAGCCTGGAAAAGGCCGTGGGAAGACCTTATTGAGACCTTTCAATGCTTCAAGGGCATTCTAAAAAAGATGGGGACATATTTTTTATCAGGACATATGAAAAATGGGAAATGCTTTCAAATCAAAGGAGGGTCTGTTCAAATTATGGCTAAGAAAGGAACTCTTTATGAGCAGGGTGGGGAAACATGGGAACGTGCTATCCAGAGAGGTCCTAGATGCACCATCCCTGGAAACATTCAAGGTCAGGTCAGACAGGGCTCTGAGCAACTTAATCTACTTCCAGATGCCCCAGGTCATAGTGGGCAAGTTGGACTACATGCCCTTTAAAGGTGTCTTCCAACCTAAACTACTCTATGATTCTACTCAGTTTTCTCTTGAAAAGCACCCAGACTGGGCATTAATATGAGGGGAAGTTCATCTGATGCCCTTGAGTTTAGCTGACGAGAAAACCGAATCTATTGGACAGCTGTTTCACTTGCAGCTGCCTCGCATTGTACCTGCAGAAGTTGGTCAGCGGACCATCGAGTGTCCTCATCAATCTGTAAGCAGCAGTCCAGAAAGTCCTGGAACACAGCAGACAGTTGCTCCGTGTTCTCCAGCTTCGGTATCCCTCTCTTGCTATGAGCTGCAGGGCCTAGAGAAAAAGGAAGCACAAGACTCCTGTTTCTTTCATATCCCTAACTGCTCACATAGACCCCCATTCTTTAAGCTCCAGCCTCCAGAGGCAATTTCTTCCCCAGCAGGGGGTTAGAGATGATTTTTCTGCACCAACAAAAAGACCCTACAAAATAGAAGCCACAGCTATTCCAACATGCAAATGATCTTGCCTTGACAGCTGATTTCATGGGCTGACCAAGTTCGTAGGAACTACATCAGCCAAAAGCCCATTTTGCTGCTCTGTGGACTGACTTTACAGGCTTTACAGGTTCTTTTAGAGTGAATTTGGTCTGACCACATTATTTCCAAGCACTGTTACATACAATTCATCTCTGCAGTGCTCACTGGTCTCTAAAGTACAGCTTCCATAAAAAAATAGATTGTCAAATTTTTCACTCTCTTCCCGATAAAAATGGTAACCAGATGTCAAAAAGGAAATCCATCAACTTATTCCTGGGAAAAGAATTCCTGGGAAAAGGGAACAGAAACATGTGGAACCTCAGTTCAAACACACATTTAGTTACATCCACAAATATTTTTTGATGAAAATGGCTGCTTAGGCAGACAAGAGACACCTGCAACTCTGTCTTTTATGGGACTCCAAATTCTCAATCAGCTTCACTTCCATGTTCAAAAAACCCCAAATTTAATGGTCTAATCAGAAAAAGGAATATGGCAATTCTTGGTAATATCCCTATGGGAATTCTCTGCTAATTCTGAAACTCAAGTGAATGCATTAATGAAGCTAATTCCTGTGCTAAAACATACTTTTAGAAAAAGAATTTGGTAATGAATAATTAAGGCATTCATAGAACCAGAGGCACTTCCTGAAAGGCTCAAGTAAGTAATTGGCACGGGTGCAAGACTGAAAAGGGTTCCATGCCTGCAGAAACAGTTGAAATGCTTTTCATACAAATTCCTCCAGTTTGAGAAACTTGCCACTGAACATTTCTTGTCATTCGGAGACACAGCTCAAATAGAACTCAAAAAGTCCATGAGAAATTTGAAGCATCACTGAAGGCAAAAACAGGACATTTTTTAACTGGAACATGTTGCTCCTCTTCCGAGGTTCTCCCATTGATGCACACAAAGGTAGATGGGCCTTGGTTGAGCTAGTCCAAACTGATGTGAATGGGATTTAGTCTCTTGTGAGACAGAGCATGAGACAGATTAGAGAGACAGTGACATCTGCTAGTATTTGTACCTTACCTTGAGAGGAACTCTGTCGTGGTAAGGTGGTTCTCCTTGCAGCATTTCTATCGCCACGATGCCAAGGGACCAAATATCTACTTTGGTCCCGTATTCATCCTTATTCACATACTCCGGTGCCATCCAGTGAGCTGTCCCCACCATCGAATTCCGCTTGTTCTGCTCAGAAGTCAACTGAGCACAGAGGCCAAAATCGGCTGAGGAGGAAACCCAGTGTTGTAAAAGCCAGCTTGAATCAAGAAACCAAGCTAAGGATTTTCCCACCTAGAGTCTGAGAATGTGGTGTTAAATCTAGCTGGAAAAGCAGCCATGCTCTGTTTCCTCAGGACACTAACTGAGGAAATATGGAATCAGTCACTTATAGAAACCTCCACATTTCACTCAGTGGCCTTTATTCACTTAAAGTTTAAGACTGGGACTCCCACCCTCTGGAAGGGTCACGCACAGACCAAAGCCATTCTTGACACCTTGTTTCTCTCAAGGCCTCTCTGCACACCAGCTGCACTCTTAGCTTGCAGCAGTGCTCCATGCACTCCCACAGGCACCGCTCTTGAGGAACTGGTGGTCAGTCTTAAGCAGCCCCACGCCCTGCATCCCAGGAATGCTGTGCCGACCAAGAAAGAGTACCTACCCAGTTTGACAGATCCATCCATTCCAAGAAGAATGTTTTCACTTTTAACATCTCTGTGAATCACGAGGTTGGAGTGAAGGAAATTTAGTGCTTGCAGGCACTGATAGATAAAAAACAAACAGGAGGGTAAAAATTAATTACCTGATTTCATCACCAAGAAAGGAAATGGCTCTAAAGGACCTCAGTTCTAGCTGAAAGGTGAGCAGTGGCAGAACACAGTGTTTGTCAAGAGGAAGGGTCTGCTGCTTCATCAGTAGTAGAGCAGTATTTTTCTAGGTGAAGACATATTACCTCTCGAAAGAGAAATGGCAAATGTTGTTACAGACTGTCCCCTGCAAACACAGACAGAATGACTTCTGCTGCAGGGCATGGGCTCTCTCCATCCAGGTGACCGACAATCATTTGCCATTAGTTTAAAATTCTGCTACCAGCACCTTTGCTTTTACAGGCAAGGAATGCAATACAGACAGGCTCCAGGCAAACACACAGAGGCAAAGTTGAGAAAAGTAAAAAAAATTTAAAAAAGAGAGTACCACAACAGTTGTACTGGTGGGCCCTCCACCTAAGACACTCTTGCTTCTCCATGTCATCAAAGCAATACAGAAACAAAGCTCTGAACATGAAATCACTCCTGTTCTTACCAGCTGTCTAGAAGCACCAGTCTGCACAAAAATTCAGAAGCACCAATGGCATCCCTTACCTCTCGGCAGATAGCTGCTATCTCTCCTCCAGCCATACAGACTTCTTTAATGACACTGCTTAAAGACCCTCCGTCCATGTATTCCATAATTATCCAGAGTTTATCCCCAACAAGGTAGCTGAAAGAAGGAAACGATGGCATGGAGATGAATGTGCATCACTAAATTACCTTACCAAAAACACTACAGTTTGTCTATTTCCAGGGCGATTGTTAATGAATGCAGAATAAAAGGAAGAGGCATTCCTCCTAGGTTATGCACCACATGGAGTCTATGCAGTCTAATGAGAAAGGCCCATCCATGAAAACTGAGATGTCTTAGATGGCAAGTAAGTGAAAAATGCAGGGAAATAATTTCTCTGATGACTTATCAGCACTTATCATAAAACACAGAAAATACGTTCAACTTAAAAAAAGAAAAACTCGAACCAACCCCAAACCAACAAAACCATGAGGTAGTGAACTTAGGGGCTGTTGTTTTAGTCAGACAGGGCTAACCCAGGTTTTTCAAAAGAGGTTTCCAACAATGCATGCCAGAAAATATTAATGCAAACAAAATGCACTCTCCTCCCATATACTGTATAGAAATAGATAAATAAAAAAACCCCAAAACTCAATTCTCCAGCAGTACCTGAAGAGGTTTTTTTAACCTTTGTCTTGCAGTACATAAATGAATGTTCACATGATAGTACAAGAACTACTTACCTGTCTAAATAGTTAATAATATTAGGGTGCTTCTTGTCCCTTACAACGAGGAGTTCATTGACAATTAATTCCTTTTGGGGCTGTTTTAGGAGACTCACTTTCTTTATGGCCACCTAAAATGACATTGAAAACCATTAACCTGAGAAGTCTGTTGCACAAGATCAGAATGAACATGGAGTGAGTGTTTCTGGAGGAACAGAGCCCAGCTATACCAAACTGCCTGGTGATTACACATCAGAGTTCAGTCATTGACATGACAACAGCCCATGTCTCTGCTGGCTCAGCTACTAGTTAGAATGCATGACATTTTGTCTTGTCAGTTTGCTAACAACAGTCTCTTAAACTATCAGCCTCGGAACTCTAACAACACTATGTGCCTAAATTCTTGTCCAATGGCCTTAGTTTATCAGCACTATTACCATTCATACACGATTTGCAAGCACAAAGCAGTTTTGTTCCTGTGAAAATAACACAAAATATCTGGGAACCCTTTAGGAATTCTATGGAGTTGGATCATTTTTTCAAATGCAACTGTTGCTCTCCTTGATGGCAAAACAAAGGAAAAAGACAGGCATTACAGATAAAATGCCATCCTAAAAGGATCGTTAATGTTACCCTGCAAAAAACAGAATCTTACCACTTCTTAACTTGTTGACTTTTGATTTTGCAACTCTAAAGAACATCCTTGAACAGTTTAGATTTGCAGCTGTTTCCTGGCCTTAAAAAGAAATAATCCGCTCCATGGAATTTTATGGATATGCCCTGAGTTCCTTGTAGACTTCTCTCTAAGCACAATTACAAAGCATGGTACTCCAAGGGGATTAGAAGCTACCAGGAAGAATCAGGTGTATTTGCTGTCAGACAGATAAGAGCTTTCAAAAGTCTTAAGCTGTAGCCCCAAAGAGCTGTCCAAAAGAGATGGGGCAGGATAATACTAGTCTGTGATTTGTAGGAACAGCCTTTACAGGAAAGATCACCTGGAAACCCAAAGCTCCAGCCACAGCTCACACCAGAGGCAAAGGCACTCAAGAACTGCAAAATCTGGGATGATTGACACTTACCTTTCCTCCTGTGGCAGTATCAGCCGCTGTATAGACCGTTCCAAAACCCCTGGAAACAAAACAGCAGCAAAGAAAGGAGAAGCCATTGAGTTCCTACAAGTGAAAGTCAGCCCAGACAGGAGAGCTCTGCTGCCTGGAATGTTTATAAAACACCTGGCATCACCTACTCATCAGCCAAGAGCACAGCAGCCCACCAGCCCTCTGCAGGGTGTCCAAAAGAAAATTTAGGTGCAACACGAAGGTCTAGTACAAATCTCAGATGCACACATTGGATTTATTTTACTTCCAAACCTATGAGGGCCTGGGTGGGGCATGGAGCACGTCTACAAAGACTGGAAAGTAATATCTTTCTTGTTTTTTCCACATTGCCTTTCTGAGTCCTCAAGAACTCTTACTGCTCTGTTCTCAGATCTCTTATTTGAATCTATATAGGCCCCTATTATTTTGAGAAAAAGAAATGATTTCTCCTGAGAAAATAGGTAAAGAGGTGCCAGGAACTAGAGAGACAGGAGATCTTCCAGGTCCTGCTCCTTGCGGAAGGCAAGACACTTACCATATGAAGCTGTGATGACACCTTCTAATCACAGTTACAAATTCTGATCAGTACTGAGAGACAGAAGGATTTAAACCCCGTGTCTGAACACATTTGGAGCTTGCCTGACTTCACACTTGATCGTACACCAGTAAAATACCTGGCCTGTTGTTCTGGAGAAGGAACTGGGTTCGGCTTACCCTTTGGCAATTTTTTCCAGTCCAACATATTTTGTCACAGGGTCTCCCACACTCACAACACTCCCTGAAAGGAACAAAATGAAAGATCACTTCAAAATGGAGAAACCATTATCCAGCAGGTGAAAAATGCAGCCCCGCTCTCTGGGGCTGTGAGCTGTAGTCATTTGGGTAACAAGAACAGCAGCAACAACAACAAGACAGGCAGCCCCATAGCACAGGTGACCTGCACAATGACTGGTTTTCTACAGCCCTTTGAAGACTTACCTTGGCAGGAAACCAGGAAAAGGCAGAAACGTTCAGAGGAGACAGACAGAGGGAAAGAACACATACCAAGGCGAGTGTTTGTTGTCTATGAACATTAACACAGCTCTATCAGACAAGAAGTTCAGAAGACCTACTTAGTTTGCCTAGAATCTCCTCCTTTATCTTCTTTTGCTCCTGGAAGATGTTGCTACTCCAACGGCTGGATTTCTCAGGTGTGGGAATGCCTGCTTCAGAGGCTACTGGTAAAGCATCATCTCCTGTTCCAGAGGATGCATAGATCTGTGACAAGAAATCAGTTTGTGTCAGAAAGGTGCCTAGCAGAGATGCTTCTCATTAGTACTTCAGGCTTTAGGAAGTGTCCATTAGGAACCATGTTCCAGCCCTTCAGAGGCCAACCCTCTCTTGACATGGCAGGACTGCACAGGACTCTCTTCATCAAATTTTGGTCACGTAAAAGGTACAGGTGCAGTCCTATCTGTTAATTTAGCTACTTAGATAGTCCAAGGAAAGGGGCAGGAACCTCCACAGGACAGTTTCTGTGAACTGTGCCTTTGGACCACTAGCTCCACTGATGACAGATACAAAGCTTGCACAGATACAAAGGGGCTCACTTTTACACCAGTACCATTTAAAGACACAATGCTATCTATCTCTTATCCAATGGTAAGATAAAATCATAGGCCCTATCAGAATGCCAGGAAAATGATGATTAAACTTGAAAGTTCAGAGCTGATTTTCCAGGTGCCACTGGCTGGGAGTGGGGGAAGCTCTTTGTCACAGTATGCCCTCAGAATTTTCAGCCTTGAATGACCAATGCTGCCTGAACAAAAACAGACAACTCTGAATTACACCAAAACACAATGCTGAGCAAAGCTGGCCCTTACTGATTCTGGACGCATCCAGTTCTGGTTCAAAAACTAGGTGGAGCTTGGTTGTCTTCCTCCTCCTCATATTCTCTAGAAACAGAGGGAGCCCAAGCAGCTTCTGATTCTGGTGTTTTGCTCTGTGGATAGACAGCAGTGTGAGCGACAGTGTGTCACAAATTATTTACAATCTTATTAATGTGCATAAATCTATCCAGCTATACTAAGGAGAAATCATCAACTTGGATAGAAATGGGATTCTGAGTTGCTAAAACTAAATTAGAGAGGGCTAATTAGACAATGCTGCATATTGTTGTGAACCATGTATTCCACCATGGCTAAAAACAAACAGCAAGCAACTTTCTGTCTGCAAAACCAGGGTTTTGTCTATTTAAAAGCTCTTTAAGAGAAAATTACAAAACAGCCAGAGCCTCCTTTTTTTGCTGATGTAAAGACACTGTAAGGAACTTTCTTTCAGGCTACAAGGCCAGCTCCTATTGCAGCAGGCAAAGTTCATGGCTTGCTCCACAAACCCAAAATGCTTGGCACATCACAGGTTACTTTGCCACTCACCGAAGCATGGGCTTTTCTGTATCTAGATGCAAGTTCACCTGTAATGGGCAAGGAAAAATTAAACAGATGTTGTTAGAAAACTGTCTTTTGTGAAGAATCCTACAGAATGAGTCAAGTCGACCCAAATAAAGAGCATTTTTCTTCCAGGATGTCTCTCCAGTAGCAACAATTCTTTTACATTGCAAGCAAGAAAAAGCGCAATAGACTAGGCTATTCTTTTTCTCCAGTCATTGTAAAGGCAGAGCATCAAATCTTTTAATTACAGAATTTAGAAAATAAGTTGCTTTCCCTCAGTTCTGGAGACAACTGCAGAGTTTTTAGATGAGACTTCTCAGAAGCTCTGCCACTCTGCATTTTGGAAGCTGTCTTGTTGAACCAGCAGCTGAGGAAATTACAGACCCTCCTGCCACGGCCAACCCGTGCAAGGAAAAGAACCCCTGCAGGTTCAATCACGAAAGCTGCCCACATCCTAAGAGAGAGCTACAGGCCTCCCCTTTGTGGCTGAAGCTGTTGACATGAGCTCTACCCAAGTCCTAGTGTCTTAATGGCCTTTTCATTTCAAAATCAACTCAGTTACTTAGGGATAGCATGAACAACACGTTGATACAAAAGCCAGATCAGATGCCCCTAGGCAAAAACCTCTACTTACTTGTCTGGTGAGTCACCAGCCAGACTTTGTCTGGGCAAGAATAGATAGAACAGCCCAGTGGAAAAAATTTGCCAGCTGCAGCAAAGATTCGCATTAACATTTCGGTCATACTGCACAGCACTTTCTCAGAGTGCACACCGGAAAGGGAAAATATGGGACCCTCAGTGACAAGGGGCACTTTGTCAGCTGAGAATCAAGAGAAGCGTCTTGCACCAAGCACGGCAGGAGCCGCTCTGGACAGTCAGGGCTCCCACGCGCCACACCAACGTTCTATTCCGTTACCTGGAGCACGGCGCGGCAGTTCCTGTGACATCATCGGAGCAGCCGCTCCTGATTGGCTGCAAATTTATGCGCGGCAGCTGAATCTTCTGGACACTTCATGAAACAAAACTATTTCTGAAAGGACCCAAAAGTACAACACACCAAACAAGTATGCCCTGTATGCCAATCTGAACACTGAGAAGAGACAAGGACGTGAAGGAACAAAAATGAACATAACCTTTGGTTCACTAATGCTTCTAACTAAGAATAGGAATGCTTCTCCCATCTTAGTAAGTTCTGAAAACAAGCAACAAAGAAAAGCCACCATTTCAGTGACATTTCGAGGACAGAAAGAGAAACAGAATTAATTTCAGCAGTATTTCACAAGGAGGAATGGTTTCAGGTTACTTCTTGCCCACTTCAGTGTTGAATTTCCCTCTGACTGACTCTGAAGCCTGACCTCCCTTTTTTGCATCCTAAGGAAGGCCTGCCAGACAGCATCATGTACTTCAAATCTTAAAAGAAGTACCTTCTTGATCATGTTTTTTAACTTGTATAGTAATGTGTTGAAATTTGTTTTTGGGATTTTTTTTTAGTAGGAGGGGATTATCCATATTTTACCAGAGGACAGGTTTTAGCCACAGTTGTCACAGCTTTTGGTTTGTCCACCGGCTTTGCAAGTCGCTTGTAGAAACAGATACTACAGTTTGGGGCAGCTGTTTTATTTTCATGAGCTAAGTTTTGCAAGTATTTATTAGCTACTTCTGCCATTTCAGGTGTCACAGTGAGACTCATTCTGCTCTCTTTAAATTGTAAGTCGTTAATGCAGAGGAAAGTTTCTTGCTCTTAATGGGAACTAAAAAGTCCTGCTTGCTTTTCCCGTGGTTGGGTCCCTGAAACAGGTCTTTCAGTCCCAACACTAAAGGGATGGCAGAAGTAGCTAGGACAGCCCTAGGTGTTGGTGAAGCTGGAAGCTGCAGAAAGTGAGTCTGCACTCTTAAGGACCGATATCTAAGCGTGGTTAACTTTTTTTTTTTAATGCACGTCGTCCTTAAGCCGCTTGGGAAAAGGCGGAGTCGTGCTGTTCCAGTGCTATAGTCCTGCCTCCATCTCCAGGGAGGAGCAAGTGGGTGTGTGTAATCCGTGACAGTGTGTCGCCGTCAGGGAACCTTCCCGTTCGCAGGCTGTACAGCCACTCGCAGGGAAAGATACAAAATGATTTCGATGTGAGGCTTGCTAGATCTGATGCTTACATTTTCCGCCAGAGCTGGATGTTTTTGCGGGCGATACCTCGTTCTTGGTTTCCTACACAACCGGCGCAGCTGTAGCTGCTGTGGTCGGTCTCTCTTGGGGGTGGGTAGTGAGAGGAGTGAGCGGGTACAAGGGTCACAACCTGGTGGAGAGTTTGAGGCGCAGGAGCAGAACTGGCCGGCTGCTGTTGCTCGCATTCCTTCGTGTCAAGAAAAATAATATCTGAAGCAATTTGCCAGGAATGCAATGGTCGGGAATTCAGGAACAGCCTGCAGTGAAACATTGCCCTCAGAACTGCTGGGCACCGATGTAAAGCAAAAGTTTTGCCTGCTGAAGCCCCTTGAAATCCAGCTGTTTCACCAGAGAGGTCCTGCAGGTATGTGAAGCGTAGATTCACTCAAGCGTGAGCAAGTGCTGCAACACAGGAGGCATTGTCTGCTTGCAAATAGAGCTTTTAGCTACCTCAAAGATCAGGTGAAACACTAGTACTTGTTAAAGAAACCTAATCCAGCTGACTGCTGTTGTGTGATAAATGATGTGCTGTGTTCTCTCCCCTCATTTGAAGCTTTAGTATTTTCATGCTACATAAAGTCAACCTCTAATTAAAATCAACATAATTTCTACAAGAGTGCATACTGTTTCCTGCGAGCATATAGGCTTGGTTTTTTATACTTTCTTCTAAAATAAAAATAGCTTTTGCAATTTAATGGCATAATTTTATCCATGGTGAGGTTGTTCCTGATGTCTGCTGTTGGTCTGAGAAAAGTGGGTTTTGTTTTGTTTGCTTTTTTGTACCTGGATAACATGTATTTATTAATCTTAGCTTTCGAGTTCCTGATGAAATCAGAGTATTTTCAGAATACTGCTGCAGTAACTCCTCTCAGCTTAGTCAAAAGCCAGTTAAAATTAAATAGGAAATAATTTTGATCAAGAAACCTTAATCCTTTATTTCTTTCTTTAAAGTTTTTTATCCCTTTTGCAGACTTTCTTACTCCTGGGACTCCCATTGGTCGAAAGGGACTGAAGCTTTATTGCTTTACAGTTTTCACTTGGGATGAGATATTTTCATTATTTGTTCTGTAACTGAAATTCTTTTCAAGTCCTTCAGGAAGGACTGGTTTCCTTGAAAGATAGCAGGGTTGTTTTTTTTTGTTTTTTTTTTTTGTTTTTTTTTTTTTAAAAAAATAAAAAAATTAAAGGAATATGTGAAAGGTCAGATATTGAAAGAAAACATCTCAAATTCCAAGACAACAAAGAATTAACCAGTAGAAATGTCCTGGCTTCAGCTGTTACATGCTAATTTTGCTTGGATAATTTAACAAATCAGCTTTCTCTTTTAAAGGCCTGTTCTGGACCAATGGTTCAGTGGTTTTGGTCTTAAACCAAAGTTATTTGACAGAAGCTTTCATCCCCCACACTTTTTTTTTTTTTTTTTTTTTTTTGCTTTCTCTCTTCCTTAAAAAGAAGAGTACCTGGACCTGGCATCTGCCAGGTGCATAGGAGTGGGTTTTCACAGGACTCCTGGAGTCAGTTAGTTGATTTTACACTGGCTGCAGCCTGGTGTTGATCCAGACCAGAGTGATTGATGCTCCTGTGAGTGGAAAGACTCCTTAATGAATAGCAGACCTCCTGAAACACTGCTGTAATTCAAACCAAGAGTGGCAGAGGTGGATGGAGCAGTCAGGAAAGAAGCACAGTTTTGAAGCACTGCTTCCAAACCAGCTAGATAGCAGAGAAATTCTAACATTTGGGTGTATAACAACTGTGTCTGTTTATTAGACCTTCAGAGAGGCAGGATATAGCTATTGTAGTTACAGGAGTTGTGAGCAGGGGTACAAGAGAAGCATTGGGGACACCTGCTTTTTTGGTGTAAGGCACTAATTTTTCCAACCTCAAGCTGGCTACACTTAAAGAACAGCTGTTCTGTTGCATGATGAAGGGGTTCTGTTTGAAGTTCAGGTATCATCTGTGTGCCCTTCTTGCCCAGCACAACATGTCTCACTGCCCACATTTCAGCAAGATATCCACCAAACCTTGGTGGCTGCTGTTGCATAGATTTGTGTGCTTTAATTCTTCTTGTGTCCATTTGTTAGTCCCTGAAATGTGAAGTACCTGTTAATACTTTACTGAAATTTTAATATTGTTAGCTGGAGCAGTGTGGACAAAATTGAAATGGTCAGACAACTGAGATAGCTGTTACTCTATGTGGAGCAGAAAATAATTTGTGTGGGTACTTTTCTTAACCACAGGACATATCTAATCCATCTTTAATCTGGTACTGTCACTTTAATGTTAAACTTGACACAATCTAATCTGTGTCATATTCCTACCTTTCCAGAATCTGTTACAAAAGAAGCTGATGATGATGATGATGAAAAAATGAAGGCCCAGATCTTTGTCTATTCTTTTTATTTTTAAACTGAGAAGTCCCAGGTAATTAAAAACAAAACAAAAAAGCCACACCCCATAAAATAACAAAAAAAACCCAAAACCACCCAAGCCCCTGACAGTTCCATATTTACCTTTCCTTTAGATGACATTTAACCCTGTGCTTTCTGTACCTAGTAGGAATAGTTCTCTATCCCTTTGGTTTTTTTAGGCTGAGTAGCAGTGTTTAGTAGGTGAGTGACCTAAATGACCAATGTGAAGAAAATGATTCCTTCAAAAACACTTAATACTTGGACTGTTCATCTACAGTTCTCAGCAGAGGCAGCCACAGGATGGATGCTGGTGAAGTGCTCGAGAATTCTTCATTGCAGTGGCTGCCTTAATAGCAGGGGCTCTCAAATTACTGAGCTGAGCCTGCCCTTCTGAGCCCAAAATCACCTGCAGGTGCAAGTGTTGGAAATAGTGTATCTGAGTAGTTATTATTTCACACTCCAGTCTTGAATGGCTGAGAAACCTGGAACCCCAGATCCTCTTTCCTATGGGAAGACAAACACCAAAAGCCAAAACCAAACCTAAATACAACATCCAAGGTCACTGGTGTTTGGTTCCTTTCCACAGGAGGGCCGAGCACCAACGAGTCACCAGCCAGGCTTTTGTGTCAGCTCTGCCAGCCTGGGCTCTGCATTTTGACTTTGCATGGAATAGGGATGATTCTTCTGTTTCTCAGGGCAGATGGGTGTATGTGCTCTGAATCCCGTTTTTAAACCTTCTTGGGTAAAAAAGATGCAGTTGGGAGATTAAACACCACGGAAGGAACCCCCAGGAGGAGGGAGAGTCTGACAGTCTGGTTGGTGTGTGCATGTGGACTGTGCTCATTTTGCCATCATTCCTGCTGAATGCCTGTTGTCCTGTTCCTACAGTCACTCCTGTTCTTACTCACTGACAGTTTCTGGAGTTTTGCTGCCAGCTGATTCCCAAAGACTTGCCACTATGTTGCCAAAAACATCAGGATGAATGAAAGTCTCTAACACTGTTTTTGTAGTATTAGCAAGTAGGTATTCCTTTACTCCAGGCCAGGGTGCTCCACCCAGATGCACATGACTTTCAAAACTTTTCACTTAGGTATATATTTTAGCAAAGAAGTCCATGTTTATTGGTTCTAGAGGACATAATTTTTGGCATCAATTATTATTTTATCTTCTAGTAGTTATTGATTTCTCACTTCTCATTCTAATTAGTCCACATCTTTTAGGTTATCTTTTTCCCAGACAGGGAGACTCCAGAACATGTTGAATCTTTTTGTTAGTCTCTTCTTTATCTTCTGGTTACTTCAATATGTCCTTGGAGGGCTACAAATTTGGATTCCAGGTGTCCAGCCTTTAACTGCCCAGGGCTTTGTTCATTGAAGCTTATTAGGGTTAGTTCATCATAACTTAAAGTTTTTGGGGATCTAATAATCACACTCTAACAATAACAGTCTGTAAAAGAAAACTTAGCTACATGCTGGCTAAAATGGAAAATTAGTCTGCTAAAGACTAAGAAACCACTTATGGTTATTAAAACAATTAATGAAAAAGTTAAATAAAACCAATAATTAGGAAAGTTCTCGCATTTCCAATAAGTACAGGCAGGGGAACATGGATAGTGCACTGGGATCTGGGGCTCACTCATTCTGTTTTACTGGACTAAACCTTCTGCTTTTCTTTAGAGAACTGAAACCTGAGTGCCATGTGCTCCTACTCAGAGATTCTCAGGAGTGAGGGGAGCCACAGAAGCAGGGGCTGCAACACCACAGCGAATACAAAGGGCAGCACAGGGTGATAAAATAAACTAGGCAACACCCTGGCGTCCACCCCCAGGGAACCCCACAGCAGAAGGATTTGAAATAGCAAAATGAAGGAAATGTTTGCATTTGGACTGGAAAGCAAAGGAGCTTCCATGAAACAGCAAGTTAAATCTGGGTCAGTCCCCAGGCTTGAAGGGTTTGCAGTTTCAAGCTTATGTTTTGGAATTCTTAGGAATAAATGATAAATCTCAAAGGCTGGAGGAATAAGGATCTACCTTCACATTCCCCACCCACCAAGCAAGGGGCTGCTTTTTCCAAAGGGAAGAAAGTGAGTGCCCGGGTTTTTTCCAAATCAATGCTGCATTTGGAACATGAAGGAAGCAAACAAATTTGGGTTTAACTAACAAAAAACACATTATGAAACTTAATAAGACAAAAAACATTGTAAACCATATAATAAAACATAAAACATTATAAAAACACATTATAAAACATAAACTACCCAAACCCTCTTGCATTCATTATTCAAAACACAATTACATAAATTAATTAGAAAAAAGAAAACAAATGTTAAAAAAACAGGACAGGCGTCATCTGGAATGTAGCACGTGACTATAGGTTTATGACAAAGGCAGATAGTAAAGCTCATTAATTTCCCTATTCCATCTTTAAGTCCGTTAGCCCCAAAATTCTAAGCCTTGACAAAAGACTCTCCCTTGTCCTGCAGGTGATGGATTCTCATAGAAGTGTTCCTTCCTCTAATTGTGGTAGTCATCCTGGAAGTAAGAAAACAACCCAAACATTTTAATTTCTTTATTTCAAATTCAATTTGTCAATTGTTTCTTTTCTGAATTTCTGTCTGGTTTGGGTGTGACATTTTTTAATTTCATGAGTTGATAAGCCAAAAAGACCAAACATAGCAACCCTAAACTCTTACGTTTACTAATCAATAACCCTTTCTAATAAAGTAAGTAGAAAAGCAATCTCATGAGTTTCCCCATCAAACTCTTTCTACCCCAGTAAACCCCAAATTAAGCTTTAGTCTTGGAGAGAGACCCTTCTTCCTCCCACAGACAATGGCTTCTCATGTACATGTTCCTTCCTCTTGTTGTGTCAAACACCCTGGAAATTAGAAAAAACAAACTTTCATTAATTCCCTTAATTCCATAAATGCTGTTAAACACAGAAGTGTTATTTTGACCTTTATGAAATGCCGCCCACTGTGGGTTTGACAAAGTTTCCTTCTGAATGTTGAGGTTTCAGTAAGAAGTTTGGGCTGTGGGGGGTGATCCTCCAACTGCCCTTGGCATTGCTCAGGTGGATTTGGAAGTTTAAGTCTGTTTCAAGTCAAAAGCATCAAGTTTCTAGCAGAAAGAGGAACAGCTTCATATATCTCAAACATCCTGCAGAGAAACAAAGGGGCATTCTTTGACCTGTCTATCCCTCTGTTTTCCTTCCTCAGTGGATGGCGGCTCCTCTTTAGGATACAACAGCCTGGAAATCAAAGTCTTTAATTATTTAGCCTTCTGTTCAGAAAGGGGGAGAACTAAAGGAAGAAAATAAGCTGGAAAACTCTCAACAGCCCAGGCAACTGTATTATCCAGCACAAACATGGATCAGCCCATGCCAACTTTCCAAACACTGAACAGCTGAGAAAGAACTTGAATTTAGCCACAAGACTGAGCTGTGAAAACTGAGCATGGAAGAAAAACTCTCTAATTTATATTGCACTAAGTGGTCAGATATATAGATAAGTGTATAGATATACACTTGTATATAGTGTATAACTACTCACCTCCCGCAGCTCTGGCACTAAGTGGAGGAGTTCCTGGGCTCAGCTCCCACAGCTGTGCTCTCTACCACCTGGGACTGCCCTGAGAGCAGGGCACAGCCTGCAGCTGGCACCTGGGTGGCAGCAGGACCCCACTGGAGCACTCTCGAGACAGCTGCATCAGTCATGGTGGGTGTAGAGTCCAGAGAGGCTGTGGCTTTCTCCCCATTTGGTACTGCCACTCACTCCCTGGTCAAGCTGGCAGAGTTTCAGTGCCCTTCCTGCACACACTTCCTGCATGATCTGATGTGCCACAGCCTGTTTTCCTGCCCTGGATGCTGATGCTCCCAGGAGCTTCTTATGGGGCTGGGGGGATGGACACTTGGCCACCATTGCTCCTGAAACACCCAAGTCACATCAGCCACTGTTGTGCCAGCTGCAGGTTCCTGGCAGCTCTCTCAGCTTCCCTGGGGATCCCTGTTCAGGAAACCAGAGCCGTTCACCTCAGCAGCCATCTGAAAAATCAGGCCTGATATGCTCTCCAGGAAATCAGGGACAGTTCATTAATATTTAGCTGCGAATCTCCCAGGAGAGCAGCCTCCTCAGCAACGACACCACCACTCACATCTCTTTGGCACTTCTCTACACCTGCACACGCTCAAGGTGGCCAATCCCACCAGGCTGCACAGTTCACAGCATGGCTACAATTCCCCTTGGAGCAGCCAAAAGCCACTGCCAGTTTGGCTTCAATATGAAATGAACGGTCTGGTCCCAGGAAGAGGCAAGCATCCAGGGCTGGTCTGCTGCTGCTTGCTGATACAAACTCCTTCTTCCAGGCTGAAGAAATACTGAGGCTTCTCTGTGCTCTGCCAGGGCTCTGGTGGGGCTCAGCACTGGCTGTGGCTGGGCTCACTCCCATCTCACGTTTCCATTGACAGCTTTGCATCAGATGGGCCCTTTCAGAATGCGCTGACTGATCTTGCTGCTTTTTCATTTGAGTAAGACTCTCATCCAGGCAAAGATTGATATTAGTTGTACAAATCCAATGGTTGAGAGCTGGAACCCTCCAGAGCTACAGATGAAAGCCTGCTTCTTCTCCACATGATTTTTTTCTACCCCAGTCTTCATTTGTGTTCAGTTGGAAATGCAAATGTGCTTTCTTCCTTATCTAGGGGTGACCATGACTAGGCAAAAACCATTCAGTGGGATGTATTCTAAAAGCAGCACAGTCTAGATTTAGGAATTAAAGAGACCCTTCTCCAATCCCAAACGATACCAAAAACCCCATAAATGGGACTTTGAGTCTTTAAGAAACAAGTGACAATTAAAAACGGAATGTACGTTTATTCATAGCATGAGAAGGAAGGGTATTTTCCAACTGAGTTGAGGTTTTAAACAGTTTCTATTCTGAGAGCCATCCATCGCTGGCACTGGACAAAGCAGTTCGGTCACTGTTCTCTTCTGTCCTCTCTCATTTGTCTTGCTGAAATGATTACGGCACGAGGCTGGAGAGAGGTTTGGCTGAGAGTACAAATGGATGCTGCCCAAAGGAAAAGAAAACAAATGAGCCACGACTTTCCAAACTCATTTCCTCATGGTCTCAAGCATTATTCTTTGAGATACCAAAAGATGCACAAATAGGTGTGAGGGAACTATCTGCACCTCTGTCTTGATGTACCTTGCTATCACATGTCCAGTACCCGAATACTTGGCCCATAATTCTAGTAACCTTTTATCAAGGTGTCTCTAGCTTGATGCAATATTTGCCCTGCCAGGACTCTGAGAATGCTGCTTGCAGTCCAGGAATTTTCCACTTTCAGGAAATGCAAAATATTATAGGGCTCCTCTTTCTTGTAGGCATGGGCTATTTTAGTTGTCAAAAAAGAGGAGCATAAGCTGCTCTTCAAGAAACTCAAGGGCAGCTAAGAAATGTTTATCCCAGTAGGATCTGGGCCATGTCTTGATCCGAAGCCCACTGAGGTTTTCAGCACCAAGACAAGAGCAGGGAGACAAGTACCAGAGCACTGATGGACTCAGCTCTGGCTTGCAGGGAGAGAGAGCAGTGTCTACTTTTTCATCCCCTGCACCTCCTATGCTGGCTGGCACCTTCACAGAAGGGACAGCCAAGTAGCACATTCTGCAGCTCCCGATCTGTCACAAAACCTGGCAGCAACCCTGCAGCAGTTCTCATCTACTCAACTGTACCAGGCAGCAAAAAGGGCTGTGACAAGTCCCACTCATCTGTCCCTGTTTTGGTGGCAGAAACCTTTGAAAGTGGGGTAGAAGGGACTAGCTGAGGCCCCTCCGATGCTCAAAGGGAGCTCCCAGCAACCCATTCCTTCCCACAGCAAATCTTGGACTGCTTGGCTGGGATGGGTTTATTGGGTTTCTTCACCACCAGCACCATTTCAGGCCTCCACACCTGAGATCATCCTACTGCAATTCTTTTGCCACTGGGGAAAACTGAACATGCCACCACAACACAGACAGGGACACAGAAATTATTAGAGGATGGAACACTTCTTCTCCCTGCAACTACCCACTTGGGGTGGTTCAGCCTGGAAAAGGCCGTGGGAAGACCTTATTGAGACCTTTCAATGCTTCAAGGGCATTCTAAAAAAGATGGGGACATATTTTTTATCAGGACATATGAAAAATGGGAATGCTTTCAAATCAAAGGAGGGTCTGTTCAAATTATGGCTAAGAAAGGAACTCTTTATGAGCAGGGTGGGGAAACATGGGAACGTGCTATCCAGAGAGGTCCTAGATGCACCATCCCTGGAAACATTCAAGGTCAGGTCAGACAGGCTCTGAGCAACTTAATCTACTTCCCGATGCCCCAGGTCATAGTGGGCAAGTTGGACTACATGCCTTTAAAGGTGTCTTCCAACCTAAACTACTCTATGATTCTACTCAGTTTTCTCTTGAAAAGCACCCAGACTGGGCATTAATATGAGGGGAAGTTCATCTGATGCCCTTGAGTTTAGCTGACGAGAAAACCAATCTATTGGACAGCTGTTTCACTTGCAGCTGCCTCGCATTGTACCTGCAGAAGTTGGTCAGCGGACCATCGAGTGTCCTCATCAATCTGTAAGCAGCAGTCCAGAAAGTCCTGGAACACAGCAGACAGTTGCTCCGTGTTCTCCAGCTTCGGTATCCCTCTTCTTAGCTATGAGCTGCAGGGCCTAGAGAAAAAGGAAGCACAAGACTCCTGTTTCTTTCATATCCCTAACTGCTCACATAGACCCATTCTTTAAGCTCCAGCCTCCAGAGGCAATTTCTTCCCCAGCAGGGGGTTAGAGATGATTTTTCTGCACAACAAAAAGACCCTACAAAATAGAAGCCACAGTATTCCAACATGCAAATGATCTTGCTTGACAGCTGATTTTTATGGGCTGACCAAGTTCGTAGGAACTACATCAGCCAAAAGCCCATTTTGCTGCTCTGTGGACTGACTTTACAGGCTTTACAGGTTCTTTTGAGTGAATTTGGTCTGACCACATTATTTCCAAGCACTGTTACATACAATTCATCTCTGCAGTGCTCATGGTCTCTAAAGTACAGCTTCCATAAAAAAATAGATTGTCAAATTTTTCACTCTCTTCCGATAAAAATGGTAACCAGATGTCAAAAAGGAAATCCATCAACTTATTCCTGGGAAAAGAATTCCTGGGAAAAGGGAACAGAAACATGTGGAACCTCAGTTCAAACACACATTTAGTTACATCCACAATATTTTTTGATGAAAATGGCTGCTTAGGCAGACAAGAGACACCTGCAACTCTGTCTTTTATCGGACTCCAAATTCTCAATCAGCTTCACTTCCATGTTCAAAAAACCCCAAATTTAAGGTCTAATCAGAAAAAGGAATATGGCAATTCTTGGGGAATATCCCTATGGGAATTCTCTGCTAATTCTGAAACTCAAGTGAATGCATTAATGAAGCTAATCCTGTGCTAAAACATACTTTTAGAAAAAGAATTTGGTAATGA
>JAVUNC010000108.1:0-35860 GCA_032173965.1 Sitta carolinensis
ACCTTTGGTTCACTAATGCTTCTAACTAAGAATAGGAATGCTTCTCCCATCTTAGTAAGTTCTGAAAACAAGCAACAAAGAAAAGCCACCATTTCAGTGACATTTCGAGGACAGAAAGAGAAACAGAATTAATTTCAGCAGTATTTCACAAGGAGGAATGGTTTCAGGTTACTTCTTGCCCACTTCAGTGTTGAATTTCCCTCTGACTGACTCTGAAGCCTGACCTCCCTTTTTTGCATCCTAAGGAAGGCCTGCCAGACAGCATCATGTACTTCAAATCTTAAAAGAAGTACCTTCTTGATCATGTTTTTTAACTTGTATAGTAATGTGTTGAAATTTGTTTTGGGGTTTTTTTTTTAGTAGGAGGGGATTATCCATATTTTACCAGAGGACAGGTTTTAGCCACAGTTGTCACAGCTTTTGGTTTGTCCACCGGCTTTGCAAGTCGCTTGTAGAAACAGATACTACAGTTTGGGGGCAGCTGTTTATTTTCATGAGCTAAGTTTTGCAAGTATTTATTAGCTACTTCTGCCATTTCAGGTGTCACAGTGAGACTCATTCTGCTCTCTTTAAATTGTAAGTCGTTAATGCAGAGGAAAGTTTCTTGCTCTTAATGGGAACTAAAAAGTCCTGCTTGCTTTTCCCGTGGTTGGGTCCCTGAAACAGGTCTTTCAGTCCCAACACTAAAGGGATGGCAGAAGTAGCTAGGACAGCCCTAGGTGTTGGTGAAGCTGGAAGCTGCAGAAAGTGAGTCTGCACTCTTAAGGACCGATATCTAAGCGTGGTTAACTTTTTTTTTTTTAATGCACGTCGTCCTTAAGCCGCTTGGGAAAAGGCGGAGTCGTGCTGTTCCAGTGCTATAGTCCTGCCTCCATCTCCAGGGAGGACAAGTGGGTGTGTGTAATCCGTGACAGTGTGTCGCCGTCAGGGAACCTTCCCGTTCGCAGGCTGTACAGCCACTCGCAGGGAAAGATACAAAATGATTTCGATGTGAGGCTTGCTAGATCTGATGCTTACATTTTCCGCCAGAGCTGGATGTTTTTGCGGGCGATACCTCGTTCTTGGTTTCCTACACAACCGGCGCAGCTGTAGCTGCTGTGGTCGGTCTCTCTTGGGGGTGGGTAGTGAGAGGAGTGAGCGGGTACAAGGGTCACAACCTGGTGGAGAGTTTGAGGCGCAGGAGCAGAACTGGCCGGCTGCTGTTGCTCGCATTCCTTCGTGTCAAGAAAAATAATATCTGAAGCAATTTGCCAGGAATGCAATGGTCGGGAATTCAGGAACAGCCTGCAGTGAAACATTGCCCTCAGAACTGCTGGGCACCGATGTAAAGCAAAAGTTTTGCCTGCTGAAGCCCCTTGAAATCCAGCTGTTTCACCAGAGAGGTCCTGCAGGTATGTGAAGCGTAGATTCACTCAAGCGTGAGCAAGTGCTGCAACACAGGAGGCATTGTCTGCTTGCAAATAGAGCTTTTAGCTACCTCA
Source organism: Sitta carolinensis (assembly GCA_032173965.1). Classification (NCBI taxonomy): domain Eukaryota; kingdom Metazoa; phylum Chordata; class Aves; order Passeriformes; family Sittidae; genus Sitta; species Sitta carolinensis. The sequence continues at coordinate 1,482 of JAVUNC010000108.1, forward strand.
AAGATCAGGTGAAACACTAGTACTTGTTAAAGAAACCTAATCCAGCTGACTGCTGTTGTGTGATAAATGATGTGCTGTGTTTCTCTCCCTCATTTGAAGCTTTAGTATTTTCATGCTACATAAAGTCAACCTCTAATTAAAATCAACATAATTTCTACAAGAGTGCATACTGTTTCCTGCGAGCATATAGGCTTGGTTTTTTATACTTTCTTCTAAAATAAAAATAGCTTTTGCAATTTAATGGCATAATTTTATCCATGGTGAGGTTGTTCCTGATGTCTGCTGTTGGTCTGAGAAAAGTGGGTTTTGTTTTGTTTGCTTTTTTGTACCTGGATAACATGTATTTATTAATCTTAGCTTTCGAGTTCCTGATGAAATCAGAGTATTTTCAGAATACTGCTGCAGTAACTCCTCTCAGCTTAGTCAAAAGCCAGTTAAAATTAAATAGGAAATAATTTTGATCAAGAAACCTTAATCCTTTATTTCTTTCTTTAAAGTTTTTTATCCCTTTTGCAGACTTTCTTACTCCTGGGACTCCCATTGGTCGAAAGGGACTGAAGCTTTATTGCTTTACAGTTTTCACTTGGGATGAGATATTTTCATTATTTGTTCTGTAACTGAAATTCTTTTCAAGTCCTTCAGGAAGGACTGGTTTCCTTGAAAGATAGCAGGGTTTTTTTTGTTTTTTTTTTTTTTTTTAAAAAAAAATAAAAAATTAAAGGAATATGTGAAAGGTCAGATATTGAAAGAAAACATCTCAAATTCCAAGACAACAAAGAATTAACCAGTAGAAATGTCCTGGCTTCAGCTGTTACATGCTAATTTTGCTTGGATAATTTAACAAATCAGCTTTCTCTTTTAAAGGCCTGTTCTGGACCAATGGTTCAATGGTTTTGGTCTTAAACCAAAGTTATTTGACAGAAGCTTTCACTCCCCCACACTTTTTTTTATTTTTTTTTTTTTTTTTTTTGCTTTCTCTCTTCCTTAAAAAGAAGAGTACCTGGACCTGGCATCTGCCAGGTGCATAGGAGTGGGTTTTCACAGGACTCCTGGAGTCAGTTAGTTGATTTTACACTGGCTGCAGCCTGGTGTTGATCCAGACCAGAGTGATTGATGCTCCTGTGAGTGGAAAGACTCCTTAATGAATAGCAGACCTCCTGAAACACTGCTGTAATTCAAACCAAGAGTGGCAGAGGTGGATGGAGCAGTCAGGAAAGAAGCACAGTTTTGAAGCACTGCTTCCAAACCAGCTAGATAGCAGAGAAATTCTAACATTTGGGTGTATAACAACTGTGTCTGTTTATTAGACCTTCAGAGAGGCAGGATATAGCTATTGTAGTTACAGGAGTTGTGAGCAGGGGTACAAGAGAAGCATTGGGGACACCTGCTTTTTTGGTGTAAGGCACTAATTTTTCCAACCTCAAGCTGGCTACACTTAAAGAACAGCTGTTCTGTTGCATGATGAAGGGGTTCTGTTTGAAGTTCAGGTATCATCTGTGTGCCCTTCTTGCCCAGCACAACATGTCTCACTGCCCACATTTCAGCAAGATATCCACCAAACCTTGGTGGCTGCTGTTGCATAGATTTGTGTGCTTTAATTCTTCTTGTGTCCATTTGTTAGTCCCTGAAATGTGAAGTACCTGTTAATACTTTACTGAAATTTTAATATTGTTAGCTGGAGCAGTGTGGACAAAATTGAAATGGTCAGACAACTGAGATAGCTGTTACTCTATGTGGAGCAGAAAATAATTTGTGTGGGTACTTTTCTTAACCACAGGACATATCTAATCCATCTTTAATCTGGTACTGTCACTTTAATGTTAAACTTGACACAATCTAATCTGTGTCATATTCCTACCTTTCCAGAATCTGTTACAAAAGAAGCTGATGATGATGATGATGATGAAAAAATGAAGGCCCAGATCTTTGTCTATTCTTTTTATTTTTAAACTGAGAAGTCCCAGGTAATTAAAAACAGAACAAAAAAGCCACACCCCATAAAATAACAAAAAAAACCCGAAAACCACCCAAGCCCCGAGAGTTCCATATTTACCTTTCCTTTAGATGACATTTAACCCTGTGCTTTCTGTATCTAGTAGGAATAGTTCTCTATCCCTTTGGTTTTTTAGGCTGAGTAGCAGTGTTTATGTAGGTGAGTGACCTAAATGACCAATCGTGAAGAAAATGATTCCTTCAAAACACTTAATACTTGGACTGTTCATCTACAGTTCTCAGCAGAGGCAGCCACAGGATGGATGCTGGTGAAGTGCTCGAGAATTCTTCATTGCAGTGGCTGCCTTAATAGCAGGGGCTCTCAAATTACTGAGCTGAGCCTGCCCTTCTGAGCCCAAAATCACCTGCAGGTGCAAGTGTTGGAAATAGTGTATCTGAGTAGTTATTATTTCACACTCCAGTCTTGAATGGCTGAGAAACCTGGAACCCCAGATCCTCTTTCCTATGGGAAGACAAACACCAAAAGCCAAAACCAAACCTAAATACAACATCCAAGGTCACTGGTGTTTGGTTCCTTTCCACAGGAGGGCCGAGCACCAACGAGTCACCAGCCAGGCTTTTGTGTCAGCTCTGCCAGCCTGGGCTCTGCATTTTGACTTTGCATGGAATAGGGATGATTCTTCTGTTTCTCAGGGCAGATGGGTGTATGTGCTCTGAATCCCGTTTTTAAACCTTCTTGGGTAAAAAAGATGCAGTTGGGAGATTAAACACCACGGAAGGAACCCCCAGGAGGAGGGAGAGTCTGACAGTCTGGTTGGTGTGTGCATGTGGATGTTGCTCATTTTGCCATCATTCCTGCTGAATGCCTGTTGTCCTGTTCCTACAGTCACTCCTGTTCTTACTCCCTGACAGTTTCTGGAGTTTTGCTGCCAGCTGATTCCCAAAGACTTGCCACTCTGTTGCCAAAAACATCAGGATGAATGAAAGTCTCTAACACTGTTTTTGTAGTATTAGCAAGTAAGTATTCCTTTACTCCAGGCCAGGGTGCTCCACCCAGATGCACATGACTTTCAAAACTTTTCACTTAGGTAATATTTTAGCAAAGAAGTCCATGTTTATTGGTTCTAGATGACATAATTTTTGGCATCAATTATTATTTTATCTTCTAGTAGTTATTGATTTCTCACTTCTCATTCTAATAAGTCCACATCTTTTAGGTTATCTTTTTCCCAGACAGGGAGACTCCAGAACATGTTGAATCTTTTTGTTAGTCTCTTCTTTATCTTCTGGTTACTTCAATATGTCCTTGGAGGGCTACAAATTCTGGATTCCAGGTGTCCAGCCTTTACCTGCCCAGGGCTTTGTTCATGAAGCTTATTAGGGTTAGTTCATCATAACTTAAAGTTTTTGGGGATCTAATAATCACACTCTAACAATAACAGTCTGTAAAAGAAAACTTAGCTACATGCTGGCTAAAATGGAAAATTAGTCTGCTAAAGACTAAGAAACTACTTATGGTTATTAAAACAACTAATGAAAAAGTTAAATAAAACCAATAATTAGGAAAGTTCTCGCATTTCCAATAAGTACAGGCAGGGGAACATGGATAGTGCACTGGGATCTGGGGCTCACTCATTCTGTTTTACTGGACTAAAACCTTCTGCTTTTCTTTAGAGAACTGAAACCTGAGTGCCATGTGCTCCTACTCAGAGATTCTCAGGAGTGAGGGGAGCCACAGAAGCAGGGGCTGCAACACCACAGCGAATACAAAGGGCAGCACAGGGTGATAAAATAAACTAGGCAACACCCTGGCGTCCACCCCCAGGGAACCCCACAGCAGGAGGATTTGAAATAGCAAAATGAAGGAAATGTTTGCATTTGGACTGGAAAGCAAAGGAGCTTCCATGAAACAGCAAGTTAAATCTGGGTCAGTCCCCAGGCTTGAAGGGTTTGCAGTTTCAAGCTTATGTTTTGGAATTCTTAGGAATAAATGATAAATCTCAAAGGCTGGAGGAATAAGGATCTACCTTCACATTCCCCACCCACCGAGCAAGGGGCTGGGTTCTTTCCAAAGGGAAGAAAGTGAGTGCCCGGGTTTTTTCCAAATCAATGCTGCATTTGGAACATGAAGGAAGCAAACAAATTTGTGTTTAACTAACAAAAAACACATTATGAAACTTAATAAGACAAAAAACATTGTAAACCATATAATAAAACATAAAACATTATAAAAACACATTATAAAACATAAACTGCCCAAACCCTCTTGCATTCATTATTCAAAACACAATTACATAAATTAATTAGAAAAAAGAAAACAAATGTTAAAAAAGCAGGACAGGTGTCATCTGGAATGTAGCACGTGACTATAGGTTTATGACAAAGGCAGATAGTAAAGCTCATTCATTTCCCTATTCCATCTTTAAGTCCTGTTAGCCCCAAAATTCTAAGCCTTGACAAAAGACTCTCCCTTGTCCTGCAGGTGATGGATTCTCATAGAAGTGTTCCTTCCTCTAATTGTGGTAGTCATCCTGGAAGTAAGAAAACAACCCAAACATTTTAATTTCTTTATTTCAAATTCAATTTGTCAATTGTTTCTTTTCTGAATTTCTGTCTGGTTTGGGTGTGACATTTTTTAATTTCATGAGTTGATAAGCCAAAAAGACCAAACATAGCAACCCCTAAACTCTTACGTTTACTAATCAATAACCCTTTCTAATAAAGTAAGTAGAAAAGCAATCTCATGAGTTTCCCCATCAAACTCTTTCTACCCCCAGTAAACCCCCAAATTAAGCTTTAGTCTTGGAGAGAGACCCTTCTTCCTCCCACAGACAATGGCTTCTCATGTACATGTTCCTTCCTCTTGTTGTGTCAAACACCCTGGAAATTAGGAAAAACAAACTTTCATTAATTCCCTTAATTCCATAAATGCTGTTAAACACAGAAGTGTTATTTTGACCTTTATGAAATGCCGCCCACTGTGGGTTTGACAAAGTTTCCTTCTGAATGTTGAGGTTTCAGTAAGAAGTTTGGGCTGTGGGGGTGATCCTCCAACTGCCCTTGGCATCGCTCAGGTGGATTTGGAAGTTTAAGTCTGTTTCAAGTCAAAAGCATCAAGTTTCTAGCAGAAAGAGAACAGCTCTCATATATCTCAAACATCCTGCAGAGAAACAAAGGGGCATTCTTTGACCTGTCTATCCCTCTGTTTTCCTTCCTCAGTGGATGGCGGCTCCTCTTTAGGATACAACAGCCTGGAAATCAAAGTCTTTAATTATTTAGCCTTCTGTTCAGAAAGGGGGAGAACTAAAGGAAGAAAATAAGCTGGAAAACTCTCAACAGCCCAGGCAACTATATTATCCAGCACAAACATGGATCAGCCCATGCCAACTTTCCAAACACTGAACAGCTGAGAAAGAACTTGAATTTAGCCACAAGACTGAGCTGTGAAAACTGAGCATGGAAGAAAACCCCTCTAATTTATATTGCACTAAGTGGTCAGATATATAGATAAGTGTATAGATATACACTTGTATATAGTGTATAACTACTCACCTCCCGCAGCTCTGGCACTAAGTGGAGGAGTTCCTGGGCTCAGCTCCCACAGCTGTGCTCTCTACCACCTGGGACTGCCCTGAGAGCAGGGCACAGCCTGCAGCTGGCACCTGGGTGGCAGCAGGACCCCACTGGAGCACTCTCGAGACAGCTGCATCAGTCATGGTGGGTGTAGAGTCCAGAGAGGCTGTGGCTTTCTCCCCATTTGGTACTGCCACTCCCCTGGTCAAGCTGGCAGAGTTTCAGTGCCCTTCCTGCACACACTTCCTGCATGATCTGATGTGCCACAGCCTGTTTTCCTGCCCTGGATGCTGATGCTCCCCAGGAGCTTCTTATGGGGCTGGGGGGATGGACACTTGGCCACCATTGCTCCTGAAACACCCAAGTCACATCAGCCACTGTTGTGCCAGCTGCAGGTTCCTGGCAGCTCTCTCAGCTTCCCCTGGGATCCCCTGTTCAGGAAACCAGAGCCGTTCACCTCAGCAGCCATCTGAAAAATCAGGCCTGATATGCTCTCCAGGAAATCAGGGACAGTTCATTAATATTTAGCTGCGAATCTCCCAGGAGAGCAGCCTCCTCAGCAACGACACCACCACTCACATCTCTTTGGCACTTCTCTACACCTGCACACGCTCAAGGTGGCCAATCCCACCAGGCTGCACAGTTCACAGCATGGCTACAATTCCCCTTGGAGCAGCCAAAAGCCACTGCCAGTTTGGCTTCAATATGAAATGAACGGTCTGGTCCCAGGAAGAGGCAAGCATCCAGGGCTGGTCTGCTGCTGCTTGCTGATACAAACTCCTTCTTCCAGGCTGAAGAAATGCTGAGGCTTCTCTGTGCTCTGCCAGGGCTCTGGTGGGGCTCAGCACTGGCTGTGGCTGGGCTCACTCCCATCTCACGTTTCCATTGACAGCTTTGCATCAGATGGGCCCTTTCAGAATGCGCTGACTGATCTTGCTGCTTTTTCATTTGAGTAAGACTCTCATCCAGGCAGAGATTGATATTAGTTGTACAAATCCAATGGTTGAGAGCTGGAACCCTCCAGAGCTACAGATGAAAGCCTGCTTCTTCTCCACATGATATTTTTTCTACCCCAGTCTTCATTTGTGTTCAGTTGGAAATGCAGATGTGCTTTCTTCCTTATCTAGGGGTGACCATGACTAGGCAAAAACCATTCAGTGGGATGTATTCTAAAAGCAGCACAGTCTAGAATTTAGGAATTAAAGAGACCCTTCTCCAATCCCAAACGATACCAAAAACCCCCATAAATGGGACTTTGAGTCTTTAAGAAACAAGTGACAATTAAAAACGGAATGTACCGTTTATTCATAGGATGAGAAGGAAGGGTATTTTCCAACTGATTGAGGTTTTAAACAGTTTCTATTCTGAGAGCCATCCATCGCTGGCACTGGACAAAGCAGTTCGGTCACTGTCTCTTCTTCTGTCCTCTCTCACTTGTCTTGCTGAAATGATTAGGGCACGAGGCTGGAGAGAGGTTTGGCTGAGAGTACAAATGGATGCTGCCCAAAGGAAAAGAAAACAAATGAGCCACGACTTTCCAAACTCATTTCCTCATGGTCTCAAGCATTATTCTTTGAGATACCAAAAGATGCACAAATAGGTGTGAGGGAACTATCTGCACCTCTGTCTTGATGTACCTTGCTATCACATGTCCAGTACCCGGAATACTTGGCCCATAATTCTAGTAACCTTTTATCAAGGTGTCTCTAGCTTGATGCAATATTTGCCCTGCCAAGACTCTGAGAATGCTGCTTGCAGTCCAGGAATTTTCCACTTTCAGGAAATGCAAAATATTATAGGGCTCCTCTTTCTTGTAGGCATGGGCTATTTTAGTTGTCAAAAAAGAGGAGCATAAGCTGCTCTTCAAGAAACTCAAGGGCAGCTAAGAAATGTTTATCCCAGTAGGATCTGGGCCCATGTCTTGATCCGAAGCCCACTGAGGTTTTCAGCACCAAGACAAGAGCAGGGAGACAAGTACCAGAGCACTGATGGACTCAGCTCTGGCTTGCAGGGAGAGAGAGCAGTGTCTACTTTTTCATCCCCTGCACCTCCTATGCTGGCTGGCACCTTCACAGAAGGGACAGCCAAGTAGCACATTCTGCAGCTCCGATCTGTAACAAAACCTGGCAGCAACCCTGCAGCAGTTCTCATCTACTCAACTGTACCAGGCAGCAAAAAGGGCTGTGACAAGTCCCACTCATCTGTCCCTGTTTTGGTGGCAGAAACCTTTGAAAGTGGGGTAGAAGGGACTAGCTGAGGCCCCTCCGATGCTCAAAGGGAGCTCCCCAGCAACCCATTCCTGCCCACAGCCAAATCTTGGACTGCTTGGCTGGGATGGGTTTATTGGGTTTCTTCACCACCAGCACCATTTCAGGCCTCCACACCTGAGATCATCCTACTGCAATTCTTTTGCCACTGGGGAAAACTGAACATGCACCACAACACAGACAGGGACACAGAAATTATTAGAGGATGGAACACTTCTTCTCCCTGCAACTACCCACTTGGGGTGGTTCAGCCTGGAAAAGGCCGTGGGAAGACCTTATTGAGACCTTTCAATGCTTCAAGGGCATTCTAAAAAAGATGGGGACATATTTTTTATCAGGACATATGAAAAATGGGAAATGCTTTCAAATCAAAGGAGGGTCTGTTCAAATTATGGCTAAGAAAGGAACTCTTTATGAGCAGGGTGGGGAAACATGGGAACGTGCTATCCAGAGAGGTCCTAGATGCACCATCCCTGGAAACATTCAAGGTCAGGTCAGACAGGGCTCTGAGCAACTTAATCTACTTCAGATGCCCCAGGTCATAGTGGGCAAGTTGGACTACATGCCCTTTAAAGGTGTCTTCCAACCTAAACTACTCTATGATTCTACTCAGTTTTCTCTTGAAAAGCACCCAGACTGGGCATTAATATGAGGGGAAGTTCATCTGATGCCCTTGAGTTTAGCTGACGAGAAAACCAATCTATTGGACAGCTGTTTCACTTGCAGCTGCCTCGCATTGTACCTGCAGAAGTTGGTCAGCGGACCATCGAGTGTCCTCATCAATCTGTAAGCAGCAGTCTAGAAAGTCCTGGAACACAGCAGACAGTTGCTCCGTGTTCTCCAGCTTCGGTATCCCTCTCTTAGCTATGAGCTGCAGGGCCTAGAGAAAAAGGAAGCACAAGACTCCTGTTTCTTTCATATCCCTAACTGCTCACATAGACCCCCATTCTTTAAGCTCCAGCCTCCAGAGGCAATTTCTTCCCCAGCAGGGGGTTAGAGATGATTTTTCTGCACCAACAAAAAGACCCTACAAAATAGAAGCCACAGCTATTCCAACATGCAAATGATCTTGCCTTGACAGCTGATTTCATGGGCTGACCAAGTTCGTAGGAACTACATCAGCCAAAAGCCCATTTTGCTGCTCTGTGGACTGACTTTACAGGCTTTACAGGTTCTTTTAGAGTGAATTTGGTCTGACCACATTATTTCCAAGCACTGTTACATACAATTCATCTCTGCAGTGCTCACTGGTCTCTAAAGTACAGCTTCCATAAAAAAATAGATTGTCAAATTTTTCACTCTCTTCCCGATAAAAATGGTAACCAGATGTCAAAAAGGAAATCCATCAACTTATTCCTGGGAAAAGAATTCCTGGGAAAAGGGAACAGAAACATGTGGAACCTCAGTTCAAACACACATTTAGTTACATCCACAAATATTTTTTGATGAAAATGGCTGCTTAGGCAGACAAGAGACACCTGCAACTCTGTCTTTTATCGGACTCCAAATTCTCAATCAGCTTCACTCCATGTTCAAAAAACCCCAAATTTAACGGTCTAATCAGAAAAAGGAATATGGCAATTCTTGGTAATATCCCTATGGGAATTCTCTGCTAATTCTGAAACTCAAGTGAATGCATTAATGAAGCTAATTCCTGTGCTAAAACATACTTTTAGAAAAAGAATTTGGTAATGAATAATTAAGGCATTCATAGAACCAGAGGCACTTCCTGAAAGGCTCAAGTAAGTAATTGGCACGGGTGCAAGACTGAAAAGGGTTCCATGCCTGCAGAAACAGTTGAAATGCTTTCATACAAATTCCTCCAGTTTGAGAAACTTGCCACTGAACATTTCTTGTCATTCGGAGACACAGCTCAAATAGAACTCAAAAAGTCCATGAGAAATTTGAAGCATCACTGAAGGCAAAAACAGGACATTTTTTAACTGGAACATGTTGCTCCTCTTCCGAGGTTCTCCCATTGATGCACACAAAGCTACACCAGGTAGATGGGCCTTGGTTGAGCTAGTCCAAACTGATGTGAATGGGATTTAGTCTCTTGTGAGACAGAGCATGAGACAGATTAGAGAGACAGTGACATCTGCTAGTATTTGTACCTTACCTTGAGAGGAACTCTGTCGTGGTAAGGTGGTTCTCCTTGCAGCATTTCTATCGCCACAATGCCAAGGGACCAAATATCTACTTTGGTCCCGTATTCATCCTTATTCACATACTCCGGTGCCATCCAGTGAGCTGTCCCCACCATCGAATTCCGCTTGTTCTGCTCAGAAGTCAACTGAGCACAGAGGCCAAAATCGGCTGAGGAGGAAACCCAGTGTTGTAAAAGCCAGCTTGAATTAAGAAACCAAGCTAAGGAATTTCCCACGTAGAGTCTGAGAATGTGGTGTTAAATCTAGCTGGAAAAGCAGCCATGCTCTGTTTCCTCAGGACAGTAACTGAGGAAATATGGAATCAGTCACTTATAGAAACCTCCACATTTCACTCAGTGGCCTTTATTCACTTAAAGTTTAAGACTGGAACTCCCACCCTCTGGAAGGGTCACGCACAGACCAAAGCCATTCTTGACACCTTGTTTCTCTCAAGGCCTCTCTGCACACCAGCTGCACTCTTAGCTTGCAGCAGTGCTCCATGCACTCCCACAGGCACCGCTCCTGGGGAACTGGTGGTCAGTCTTAAAGCAGCCCCACGCCCTGCATCCCAGGAATGCTGTGCCGACCAAGAAAGAGTACCTACCCAGTTTGACAGATCCATCCGTTCCAAGAAGAATGTTTTCACTTTTAACATCTCTGTGAATCACGAGGTTGGAGTGAAGGAAATTTAGTGCTTGCAGGCACTGATAGATAAAAAACAAACAGGAGGGTAAAAATTAATTACCTGATTTCATCACCAAGAAAGGAAATGGCTCTAAAGGACCTCAGTTCTAGCTGAAAGGTGAGCAGTGGCAGAACACAGTGTTTGTCAAGAGGAAGAGTCTGCTGTTTCATCAGTAGTAGAGCAGTATTTTTCTAGGTGAAGACATATTACCTCTCGAAAGAGAAATGGCAAATGTTGTTACAGACTGTCCCCTGCGAACACAGACAGAATGACTTCTGCTGCAGGGCATGGGCTCTCTCCATCCAGGTGACCAACAAGCATTTGCCGTTAGTTTAAAATTCTGCTACCAGCATGTTTGCTTTTACAGGCAAGGAATGCAATACAGACAGGCTCCAGGCAAACACACAGAGGCAAAGTTGAGAAAAGTAAAAAAAATTTAAAAAAGAGAGTACCACAACAGTTGTACTGGTGGGCCCTCCACCTAAGACACTCTTGCTTCTCCATGTCATCAAAGCAATACAGAAACAAAGCTCTGAACATGAAATCACTCCAGTTCTTACCAGCTGTCTAGAAGCACCAGTCTGCACAAACATTCAGAAGCACCAATGGCATCCCTTACCTCTCGGCAGATAGCTGCTATCTCTCCTCCAGCCATACAGACTTCTTTAATGACACTGCTTAAAGACCCTCCGTCCATGTATTCCATAATTATCCAGAGTTTATCCCCAACAAGGTAGCTGAAAGAAGGAAACGATGGCATGGAGATGAATGTGCATTGCTAAATTACCTTACCAAAAACACTACAGGTTGTCTATTTCCAGGGCTCTTGTTAATGAATGCAGAATAAAAGGAAGAGGCATTCCTCCTAGGTTATGCACCACATGGAGTCTATGCAGTCTAATGAGAAAGGCCCATCCATGAAAACTGAGATGTCTTAGATGGCAAGAAAGTGAAAAATGCAGGGAAATAATTTCTCTGATAACTTATCAGCACTTATCATAAAACACAGAAAATACGTTCAACTTAAAAAAAGAAAAACTCGAACCAACCCCAAACCAACAAAACCATGAGGTAGTGAACTTAGGGGCTGTTGTTTTAGTCAGACAGGGCTAACCCAGGTTTTTCAAAAGAGGTTTCCAACAATGCATGCCAGAAAATATTAATGCAAACAAAATGCACTCTCCTCCCATATACTGTATAGAAATAGATAAATAAAAATAAAAATCTCAATTCTCCAGCAGTACCTGAAGAGGTTTTTTTTAACCTTTGTCTTGCAGTACATAAATGAATGTTCACATGATAGTACAAGAACTACTTACCTGTCTAAATAGTTAATAATATTAGGGTGCTTCTTGTCCCTTACAACGAGGAGTTCATTGACAATTAATTCCTTTTGGGGCTGTTTTAGGAGACTCACTTTCTTTATGGCACCTAAAATGACATTGAAAACCATTAACCTGAGAAGTCTGTTGCACAAGATCAGAATGAACATGGAGTGAGTGTTTCTGGAGGAACAGAGCCCAGCTATACCAAACTGCCTGGTGATTACACATCAGAGTTCAGTCATTGACATGACAACAGCCCATGTCTCTGCTGGCTCAGCTACTAGTTAGAATGCATGACATTTTGTCTTGTCAGTTTGCTAACAACAGTCTCTTAAACTATCAGCCTCGGAACTCTAACAACACTCTGTGCCTAAATTCTTTCCAATGGCCTTAGTTTATCAGCACTATTACCATTCATACACGATTTGCAAGCACAAAGCAGTTTTGTTCCTGTGAAAATAACACAAAATATCTGGGAACCCTTTAGGAATTCTATGGAGTTGGATCATTTTTTCAAATGCAACTGTTGCTCTCCTTGATGGCAAAACAAAGGAAACAGACAGGCATTACAGATAAAATGCCATCCTAAAAGGATCGTTAATGTTATCCTGCAAAAAACAGAATCTTACCACTTCTTAACTTGTTGACTTTTGATTTTGCAACTCTAAAGAACATCCTTGAACAGTTTAGATTTGCAGCTGTTTCCTGGCCTTAAAAAGAAATAATCCGCTCCATGGAATTTTATGGATATGCCCTGAGTTCCTTGTAGACTTCTCTCTAAGCACAATTACAAAGCATGGTACTCCAAGGGGATTAGAAGCTACCAGGAAGAATCAGGTGTATTTGCTGTCAGACAGATAAGAGCTTTCAAAAGTCTTAAGCTGTAGCCCCAAAGAGCTGTCCAAAAGAGATGGGGCAGGATAATACAGTCTGTGATTTGTAGGAACAGCCTTTACAGGAAAGATCACCTGGAAACCCAAAGCTCCAGCCACAGCTCACACCAGAGGGAAAGGCACTCAAGAACTGCAAAATCTGGGATGATTGACACTTACCTTTCCTCCTGTGGCAGTATCAGTCGCTGTATAGACCGTTCCAAAACCCCTGGAAACAAAACAGCAGCAAAGAAAGGAGAAGCCATTGAGTTCCTACAAGTGAAAGTCAGCCCAGACAGGAGAGCTCTGCTGCCTGGAATGTTTATAAAACACCTGGCATCACCTACTCATCAGCCAAGAGCACAGCAGCCCACCAGCCCTCTGCAGGGTGTCCAAAAGAAAATGTAGGTGCAACACGAAGGTCTAGTACAAATCTCAGATGCACACATTGGATTTATTTTAGTTCCAAACCTATGAGGGGCCTGGGTGGGGCATGGAGCACGTCTACAAAAACTGGAAAGTAATATCTTTCTTTTTTTTTCCACATTGCCTTTCTGAGTCCTCAAGAACTCTTACTGCTCTGTTCTCAGATCTCTTATTTGAATCTATATAGGCCCCTATTATTTTGAGAAAAAGAAATGATTTCTCCTGAGAAAATAGGTAAAGAGGTGCCAGGAACTAGAGAGACAGGAGATCTTCCAGGTCCTGCTCCTTGCGGAAGGCAAGACACTTACCATATGAAGCTGTGATGACACCTTCTAATCACAGTTACAAATTCTGATCAGTACTGAGAGACAGAAGGATTTAAACCCCGTGTCTGAACACATTTGGAGCTTGCCTGACTTCACACTTGATCGTACACCAGTAAAATACCTGGCCTGTTGTTCTGGAGAAGGAACTGGGTTCGGCTTACCCTTTGGCAATTTTTTCCAGTCCAACATATTTTGTCACAGGGTCTCCCACACTCACAACACTCCCTGAAAGGAACAAAATGAAAGATCACTTCAAAATGGAGAAACCATTATCCAGCAGGTGAAAAATGCAGCCCCGCTCTCTGGGGCTGTGAGCTGTAGTCATTTGGGTAACAAGAACAGCAGCAACAACAACAAGACAGGCAGCCCCATAGCACAGGTGACCTGCACAATGACTGGTTTTCTACAGCCCTTTGAAGACTTACCTTGGCAGGAAACCAGGAAAAGGCAGAAACGTTCAGAGGAGACAGACAGAGGGAAAGAACACATACCAAGGCGAGTGTTTGTTGTCTATGAACATTAACACAGCTCTATCAGACAAGAAGTTCAGAAGACCTACTTAGTTTGCCTAGAATCTCCTCCTTTATCTTCTTTTGCTCCTGGAAGATGTTGCTACTCCAACGGCTGGATTTCTCAGGTGTGGGAATGCCTGCTTCAGAGGCTACTGGTAAAGCATCATCTCCTGTTCCAGAGGATGCATAGATCTGTGACAAGAAATCAGTTTGTGTCAGAAAGGTGCCTAGCAGAGATGCTTCTCATTAGTACTTCAGGCTTTAGGAAGTGTCCATTAGGAACCATGTTCCAGCCCTTCAGAGGCCAACCCTCTCTTGACATGGCAGGACTGCACAGGACTCTCTTCATCAAATTTTGGTCACGTAAAAGGTACAGGTGCAGTCTAATCTGTTAATTTAGCTACTTAGATAGTCCAAGGAAAGGGGCAGGAACCTCCACAGGACAGTTTCTGTGAACTGTGCCTTTGGACCACTAGCTCCACTGATGACAGATACAAAGCTTGCACAGATACAAAGGGGCTCACTTTTACACCAGTACCATTTAAAGACACAATGCTATCTATCTCTTATCCAATGGTAAGATAAAATCATAGGCCCTATCAGAATGCCAGGAAAATGATGATTAAACTTGAAAGTTCAGAGCTGATTTTCCAGGTGCCAGTGGCTGGGAGTGGGGGAAGCTCTTTGTCACAGTATGCCCTCAGAATTTTCAGCCTTGAATGACCAAGGCTGCCTGAACAAAAACAGACAACTCTGAATTACACCAAACACAATGCTGCCAGAGCTGGCCCTTACTGATTCTGGACGCTCCAGTTCTGGTTCAAAGACAGGTGGAGCTTGGTTGTCTTCCTCCTCCTCATACTTCTCTAGAAACAGAGGGAGCCCAAGCAGCTTCTGATTCTGGTGTTTTGCTCTGTGGATAGACAGCAGTGTGAGCGACAGTGTGTCACAAATTATTTACAATCTTATTAATGTGCATAAATCTATCCAGCTATACTAAGGAGAAATCATCAACTTGGATAGAAATGGGATTCTGAGTTGCTAAAACTAAATTAGAGAGGGCTAATTAGACAATGCTGCATATTGTTGTGAACCATGTATTCCACCATGGCTAAAAACAAACAGCAAGCAACTTTCTGTCTGCAAAACCAGGGTTTTGTCTATTTAAAAGCTCTTTAAGAGAAAATTACAAAACAGCCAGAGCCTCCTTTTTTTGCTGATGTAAAGACACTGTAAGGAACTTTCTTTCAGGCTACAAGGCCAGCTCCTATTGCAGCAGGCAAAGTTCATGGCTTGCTCCACAAACCCAAAATGCTTGGCACATCACAGGTTACTTTGCCACTCACCGAAGCATGGGCTTTTCTGTATCTAGATGCAAGTTCACCTGTAATGGGCAAGGAAAAATTAAACAGATGTTGTTAGAAAACTGTCTTTTGTGAAGAATCCTACAGAATGAGTCAAGTCGACCCAAATAAAGAGCATTTTTCTTCCAGGATGTCTCTCCAGTAGCAACAATTCTTTTCCATTGCAAGCAAGAAAAAGCGCAATAGACTAGGCTATTCTTTTTCTCCAGTCATTTAAAGGCAGAGCATCAAATCTTTTAATTACAGAATTTAGAAAATAAGTTGCTTTCCCTCAGTTCTGGAGACAACTGCAGAGTTTTTAGATGAGACTTCTCAGAAGCTCTGCCACTCTGCATTTTGGAAGTTGTCTTGTTGAACCAGCAGCTGAGGAAATTACAGACCCTCCTGCCACGGCCAACCCGTGCAAGGAAAAGAACCCCTGCAGGTTCAATCACGAAAGCTGCCCACATCCTAAGAGAGAGCTACAGGCCTCCCCTTTGTGGCTGAAGCTGTTGACATGAGCTCTACCCAAGTCCTAGTGTCTTAATGGCCTTTTCATTTCAAAATCAACTCAGTTACTTAGGGATAGCATGAACAACACGTTGATACAAAAGCCAGATCAGATGCCCCTAGGCAAAAACCTCTACTTACTTGTCTGGTGAGTCACCAGCCAGACTTTGTCTGGGCAAGAATAGATAGAACAGCCAGTGGAAAAAATTTGCCAGCTGCAGCAAAGATTCGCATTAACATTTCGGTCATACTGCACAGCACTTTCTCAGAGTGCACACCGGAAAGGGAAAATATGGGACCCTCAGTGACAAGGGGCACTTTGTCAGCTGAGAATCAAGAGAAGCGTCTTGCACCAAGCACGGCAGGAGCCGCTCTGGACAGTCAGGGCTCCCACGCGCCACACCAACGTTCTATTCCGTTACCTGGAGCACGGCGCGGCAGTTCCTGTGACATCATCGGAGCAGCCGCTCCTGATTGGCTGCAAATTTATGCGCGGCAGCTGAATCTTCTGGACACTTCATGAAACAAAACTATTTCTGAAAGGACCCAAAAGTACAACACACCAAACAAGTATGCCCTGTATGCCAATCTGAACACTGAGAAGAGACAAGGACGTGAAGGCACAAAAATGAACATAACCTTTGGTTCACTAATGCTTCTAACTAAGAATAGGAATGCTTCTCCCATCTTAGTAAGTTCTGAAAACAAGCAACAAAGAAAAGCCACCATTTCAGTGACATTTCGAGGACAGAAAGAGAAACAGAATTAATTTCAGCAGTATTTCACAAGGAGGAATGGTTTCAGGTTACTTCTTGCCCACTTCAGTGTTGAATTTCCCTCTGACTGACTCTGAAGCCTGACCTCCCTTTTTTGCATCCTAAGGAAGGCCTGCCAGACAGCATCATGTACTTCAAATCTTAAAAGAAGTACCTTCTAGATCATGTTTTTTAACTTGTATAGTAATGTGTTGAAATTTGTTTTGGGGTTTTTTTTTTAGTAGGAGGGGATTATCCATATTTTACCAGAGGACAGGTTTTAGCCACAGTTGTCACAGCTTTTGGTTTGTCCACCGGCTTTGCAAGTCGCTTGTAGAAACAGATACTACAGTTTGGGGGCAGCTGTTTTATTTTCATGAGCTAAGTTTTGCAAGTATTTATTAGCTACTTCTGCCATTTCAGGTGTCACAGTGAGACTCATTCTGCTCTCTTTAAATTGTAAGTCGTTAATGCAGAGGAAAGTTTCTTGCTCTTAATGGGAACTAAAAAGTCCTGCTTGCTTTTCCCGTGGTTGGGTCCCTGAAACAGGTCTTTCAGTCCCAACACTAAAGGGATGGCAGAAGTAGCTAGGACAGCCCTAGGTGTTGGTGAAGCTGGAAGCTGCAGAAAGTGAGTCTGCACTCTTAAGGACCGATATCTAAGCGTGGTTAACTTTTTTTTTTTAATGCACGTCGTCCTTAAGCCGCTTGGGAAAAGGCGGAGTCGTGCTGTTCCAGTGCTATAGTCCTGCCTCCATCTCCAGGGAGGAGCAAGTGGGTGTGTGTAATCCGTGACAGTGTGTCGCCGTCAGGGAACCTTCCCGTTCGCAGGCTGTACAGCCACTCGCAGGGAAAGATACAAAATGATTTCGATGTGAGGCTTGCTAGATCTGATGCTTACATTTTCCGCCAGAGCTGGATGTTTTTGCGGGCGATACCTCGTTCTTGGTTTCCTACACAACCGGCGCAGCTGTAGCTGCTGTGGTCGGTCTCTCTTGGGGGTGGGTAGTGAGAGGAGTGAGCGGGTACAAGGGTCACAACCTGGTGGAGAGTTTGAGGCGCAGGAGCAGAACTGGCCGGCTGCTGTTGCTCGCATTCCTTCGTGTCAAGAAAAATAATATCTGAAGCAATTTGCCAGGAATGCAATGGTCGGGAATTCAGGAACAGCCTGCAGTGAAACATTGCCCTCAGAACTGCTGGGCACCGATGTAAAGCAAAAGTTTTGCCTGCTGAAGCCCTTGAAATCCAGCTGTTTCACCAGAGAGGTCCTGCAGGTATGTGAAGCGTAGATTCACTCAAGCGTGAGCAAGTGCTGCAACACAGGAGGCATTGTCTGCTTGCAAATAGAGCTTTTAGCTACCTCAAAGATCAGGTGAAACACTAGTACTTGTTAAAGAAACCTAATCCAGCTGACTGCTGTTGTGTGATAAATGATGTGCTGTGTTCTCTCCCCTCATTTGAAGCTTTAGTATTTTCATGCTACATAAAGTCAACCTCTAATTAAAATCAACATAATTTCTACAAGAGTGCATACTGTTTCCTGCGAGCATATAGGCTTGGTTTTTTATACTTTCTTCTAAAATAAAAATAGCTTTTGCAATTTAATGGCATAATTTTATCCATGGTGAGGTTGTTCCTGATGTCTGCTGTTGGTCTGAGAAAAGTGGGTTTTGTTTTGTTTGCTTTTTTGTACCTGGATAACATGTATTTATTAATCTTAGCTTTCGAGTTCCTGATGAAATCAGAGTATTTTCAGAATACTGCTGCAGTAACTCCTCTCAGCTTAGTCAAAAGCCAGTTAAAATTAAATAGGAAATAATTTTGATCAAGAAACCTTAATCCTTTATTTCTTTCTTTAAAGTTTTTTATCCCTTTTGCAGACTTTCTTACTCCTGGGACTCCCATTGGTCGAAAGGGACTGAAGCTTTATTGCTTTACAGTTTTCACTTGGGATGAGATATTTTCATTATTTGTTCTGTAACTGAAATTCTTTTCAAGTCCTTCAGGAAGGACTGGTTTCCTTGAAAGATAGCAGGGTTTTTTTTTTGTTTTTTTTTTTTTTTTTTTTTTTAAATAAAAAAATTAAAGGAATATGTGAAAGGTCAGATATTGAAAGAAAACATCTCAAATTCCAAGACAACAAAGAATTAACCAGTAGAAATGTCCTGGCTTCAGCTGTTACATGCTAATTTTGCTTGGATAATTTAACAAATCAGCTTTCTCTTTTAAAGGCCTGTTCTGGACCAATGGTTCAATGGTTTTGGTCTTAAACCAAAGTTATTTGACAGAAGCTTTCACTCCCCCACACTTTTTTTATTTTTTTTTTTTTTTTTTTGCTTTCTCTCTTCCTTAAAAAGAAGAGTACCTGGACCTGGCATCTGCCAGGTGCATAGGAGTGGGTTTTCACAGGACTCCTGGAGTCAGTTAGTTGATTTTACACTGGCTGCAGCCTGGTGTTGATCCAGACCAGAGTGATTGATGCTCCTGTGAGTGGAAAGACTCCTTAATGAATAGCAGACCTCCTGAAACACTGCTGTAATTCAAACCAAGAGTGGCAGAGGTGGATGGAGCAGTCAGGAAAGAAGCACAGTTTTGAAGCACTGCTTCCAAACCAGCTAGATAGCAGAGAAATTCTAACATTTGGGTGTATAACAACTGTGTCTGTTTATTAGACCTTCAGAGAGGCAGGATATAGCTATTGTAGTTACAGGAGTTGTGAGCAGGGGTACAAGAGAAGCATTGGGGACACCTGCTTTTTTGGTGTAAGGCACTAATTTTTCCAACCTCAAGCTGGCTACACTTAAAGAACAGCTGTTCTGTTGCATGATGAAGGGGTTCTGTTTGAAGTTCAGGTATCATCTGTGTGCCCTTCTTGCCCAGCACAACATGTCTCACTGCCCACATTTCAGCAAGATATCCACCAAACCTTGGTGGCTGCTGTTGCATAGATTTGTGTGCTTTAATTCTTCTTGTGTCCATTTGTTAGTCCCTGAAATGTGAAGTACCTGTTAATACTTTACTGAAATTTTAATATTGTTAGCTGGAGCAGTGTGGACAAAATTGAAATGGTCAGACAACTGAGATAGCTGTTACTCTATGTGGAGCAGAAAATAATTTGTGTGGGTACTTTTCTTAACCACAGGACATATCTAATCCATCTTTAATCTGGTACTGTCACTTTAATGTTAAACTTGACACAATCTAATCTGTGTCATATTCCTACCTTTCCAGAATCTGTTACAAAAGAAGCTGATGATGATGATGATGATGAAAAAATGAAGGCCCAGATCTTTGTCTATTCTTTTTATTTTTAAACTGAGAAGTCCCAGGTAATTAAAAACAGAACAAAAAAGCCACACCCCATAAAATAACAAAAAAACCCGAAAACCACCCAAGCCCCCGAGAGTTCCATATTTACCTTTCCTTTAGATGACATTTAACCCTGTGCTTTCTGTATCTAGTAGGAATAGTTCTCTATCCCTTTGGTTTTTTTAGGCTGAGTAGCAGTGTTTATGTAGGTGAGTGACCTAAATGACCAATCGTGAAGAAAATGATTCCTTCAAAACACTTAATACTTGGACTGTTCATCTACAGTTCTCAGCAGAGGCAGCCACAGGATGGATGCTGGTGAAGTGCTCGAGAATTCTTCATTGCAGTGGCTGCCTTAATAGCAGGGGCTCTCAAATTACTGAGCTGAGCCTGCCCTTCTGAGCCCAAAATCACCTGCAGGTGCAAGTGTTGGAAATAGTGTATCTGAGTAGTTATTATTTCACACTCCAGTCTTGAATGGCTGAGAAACCTGGAACCCCAGATCCTCTTTCCTATGGGAAGACAAACACCAAAAGCCAAAACCAAACCTAAATACAACATCCAAGGTCACTGGTGTTTGGTTCCTTTCCACAGGAGGGCCGAGCACCAACGAGTCACCAGCCAGGCTTTTGTGTCAGCTCTGCCAGCCTGGGCTCTGCATTTTGACTTTGCATGGAATAGGGATGATTCTTCTGTTTCTCAGGGCAGATGGGTGTATGTGCTCTGAATCCCGTTTTTAAACCTTCTTGGGTAAAAAAGATGCAGTTGGGAGATTAAACACCACGGAAGGAACCCCCAGGAGGAGGGAGAGTCTGACAGTCTGGTTGGTGTGTGCATGTGGATGTTGCTCATTTTGCCATCATTCCTGCTGAATGCCTGTTGTCCTGTTCCTACAGTCACTCCTGTTCTTACTCCCTGACAGTTTCTGGAGTTTTGCTGCCAGCTGATTCCCAAAGACTTGCCACTCTGTTGCCAAAAACATCAGGATGAATGAAAGTCTCTAACACTGTTTTTGTAGTATTAGCAAGTAAGTATTCCTTTACTCCAGGCCAGGGTGCTCCACCCAGATGCACATGACTTTCAAAACTTTTCACTTAGGTAGATATTTTAGCAAAGAAGTCCATGTTTATTGGTTCTAGATGACATAATTTTTGGCATCAATTATTATTTTATCTTCTAGTAGTTATTGATTTCTCACTTCTCATTCTAATAAGTCCACATCTTTTAGGTTATCTTTTTCCCAGACAGGGAGACTCCAGAACATGTTGAATCTTTTTGTTAGTCTCTTCTTTATCTTCTGGTTACTTCAATATGTCCTTGGAGGGCTACAAATTCTGGATTCCAGGTGTCCAGCCTTTACCTGCCCAGGGCTTTGTTCATTGAAGCTTATTAGGGTTAGTTCATCATAACTTAAAGTTTTTGGGGATCTAATAATCACACTCTAACAATAACAGTCTGTAAAAGAAAACTTAGCTACATGCTGGCTAAAATGGAAAATTAGTCTGCTAAAGACTAAGAAACTACTTATGGTTATTAAAACAACTAATGAAAAAGTTAAATAAAACCAATAATTAGGAAAGTTCTCGCATTTCCAATAAGTACAGGCAGGGGAACATGGATAGTGCACTGGGATCTGGGGCTCACTCATTCTGTTTTACTGGACTAAAACCTTCTGCTTTTCTTTAGAGAACTGAAACCTGAGTGCCATGTGCTCCTACTCAGAGATTCTCAGGAGTGAGGGGAGCCACAGAAGCAGGGGCTGCAACACCACAGCGAATACAAAGGGCAGCACAGGGTGATAAAATAAACTAGGCAACACCCTGGCGTCCACCCCCAGGGAACCCCACAGCAGAAGGATTTGAAATAGCAAAATGAAGGAAATGTTTGCATTTGGACTGGAAAGCAAAGGAGCTTCCATGAAACAGCAAGTTAAATCTGGGTCAGTCCCCAGGCTTGAAGGGTTTGCAGTTTCAAGCTTATGTTTTGGAATTCTTAGGAATAAATGATAAATCTCAAAGGCTGGAGGAATAAGGATCTACCTTCACATTCCCCACCCACCGAGCAAGGGGCTGGGTTCTTTCCAAAGGGAAGAAAGTGAGTGCCCGGGTTTTTTCCAAATCAATGCTGCATTTGGAACATGAAGGAAGCAAACAAATTTGGGTTTAACTAACAAAAAACACATTATGAAACTTAATAAGACAAAAAACATTGTAAACCATATAATAAAACATAAAACATTATAAAAACACATTATAAAACATAAACTGCCCAAACCCTCTTGCATTCATTATTCAAAACACAATTACATAAATTAATTAGAAAAAAGAAAACAAATGTTAAAAAACAGGACAGGCGTCATCTGGAATGTAGCACGTGACTATAGGTTTATGACAAAGGCAGATAGTAAAGCTCATTCATTTCCCTATTCCATCTTTAAGTCCCGTTAGCCCCAAAATTCTAAGCCTTGACAAAAGACTCTCCCTTGTCCTGCAGGTGATGGATTCTCATAGAAGTGTTCCTTCCTCTAATTGTGGTAGTCATCCTGGAAGTAAGAAAACAACCCAAACATTTTAATTTCTTTATTTCAAATTCAATTTGTCAATTGTTTCTTTTCTGAATTTCTGTCTGGTTTGGGTGTGACATTTTTAATTTCATGAGTTGATAAGCCAAAAAGACCAAACATAGCAACCCCTAAACTCTTACGTTTACTAATCAATAACCCTTTCTAATAAAGTAAGTAGAAAAGCAATCTCATGAGTTTCCCCATCAAACTCTTTCTACCCCCAGTAAACCCCCAAATTAAGCTTTAGTCTTGGAGAGAGACCCTTCTTCCTCCCACAGACAATGGCTTCTCATGTACATGTTCCTTCCTCTTGTTGTGTCAAACACCCTGGAAATTAGAAAAAACAAACTTTCATTAATTCCCTTAATTCCATAAATGCTGTTAAACACAGAAGTGTTATTTTGACCTTTATGAAATGCCGCCCACTGTGGGTTTGACAAAGTTTCCTTCTGAATGTTGAGGTTTCAGTAAGAAGTTTGGGCTGTGGGGGGTGATCCTCCAACTGCCCTTGGCATCGCTCAGGTGGATTTGGAAGTTTAAGTCTGTTTCAAGTCAAAAGCATCAAGTTTCTAGCAGAAAGAGGAACAGCTCTCATATATCTCAAACATCCTGCAGAGAAACAAAGGGGCATTCTTTGACCTGTCTATCCCTCTGTTTTCCTTCCTCAGTGGATGGCGGCTCCTCTTTAGGATACAACAGCCTGGAAATCAAAGTCTTTAATTATTTAGCCTTCTGTTCAGAAAGGGGGAGAACTAAAGGAAGAAAATAAGCTGGAAAACTCTCAACAGCCCAGGCAACTATATATCCAGCACAAACATGGATCAGCCCATGCCAACTTTCCAAACACTGAACAGCTGAGAAAGAACTTGAATTTAGCCACAAGACTGAGCTGTGAAAACTGAGCATGGAAGAAAACCCCTCTAATTTATATTGCACTAAGTGGTCAGATATATAGATAAGTGTATAGATATACACTTGTATATAGTGTATAACTACTCACCTCCCGCAGCTCTGGCACTAAGTGGAGGAGTTCCTGGGCTCAGCTCCCACAGCTGTGCTCTCTACCACTGGGACTGCCCTGAGAGCAGGGCACAGCCTGCAGCTGGCACCTGGGTGGCAGCAGGACCCCACTGGAGCACTCTCGAGACAGCTGCATCAGTCATGGTGGGTGTAGAGTCCAGAGAGGCTGTGGCTTTCTCCCCATTTGGTACTGCCACTCACTCCCTGGTCAAGCTGGCAGAGTTTCAGTGCCCTTCCTGCACACACTTCTGCATGATCTGATGTGCCACAGCCTGTTTTCCTGCCCTGGATGCTGATGCTCCCCAGGAGCTTCTTATGGGGCTGGGGGGATGGACACTTGGCCACCATTGCTCCTGAAACACCCAAGTCACATCAGCCACTGTTGTGCCAGCTGCAGGTTCCTGGCAGCTCTCTCAGCTTCCCCTGGGGATCCCCTGCTCAGGAAACCAGAGCCGTTCACCTCAGCAGCCATCTGAAAAATCAGGCCTGATATGCTCTCCAGGAAATCAGGGACAGTTCATTAATATTTAGCTGCGAATCTCCCAGGAGAGCAGCCTCCTCAGCAATGACACCACCACTCACATCTCTTTGGCACTTCTCTACACCTGCACACGCTCAAGGTGGCCAATCCCACCAGGCTGCACAGTTCACAGCATGGCTACAATTCCCCTTGGAGCAGCCAAAAGCCACTGCCAGTTTGGCTTCAATATGAAATGAACGGTCTGGTCCCAGGAAGAGGCAAGCATCCAGGGCTGGTCTGCTGCTGCTTGCTGATACAAACTCCTTCTTCCAGGCTGAAGAAATGCTGAGGCTTCTCTGTGCTCTGCCAGGGCTCTGGTGGGGCTCAGCACTGGCTGTGGCTGGGCTCACTCCCATCTCACGTTTCCATTGACAGCTTTGCATCAGATGGGCCCTTTCAGAATGCGCTGACTGATCTTGCTGCTTTTTCATTTGAGTAAGACTCTCATCCAGGCAGAGATTGATATTAGTTGTACAAATCCAATGGTTGAGAGCTGGAACCCTCCAGAGCTACAGATGAAAGCCTGCTTCTTCTCCACATGATATTTTTTCTACCCCAGTCTTCATTTGTGTTCAGTTGGAAATGCAGATGTGCTTTCTTCCTTATCTAGGGGTGACCATGACTAGGCAAAAACCATTCAGTGGGATGTATTCTAAAAGCAGCACAGTCTAGAATTTAGGAATTAAAGAGACCCTTCTCCAATCCCAAACGATACCAAAAACCCCCATAAATGGGACTTTGAGTCTTTAAGAAACAAGTGACAATTAAAAACGGAATGTACCGTTTATTCATAGCATGAGAAGGAAGGGTATTTTCCAACTGAGTTGAGGTTTTAAACAGTTTCTATTCTGAGAGCCATCCATCGCTGGCACTGGACAAAGCAGTTCGGTCACTGTCTCTTCTTCTGTCCTCTCTCATTGTCTTGCTGAAATGATTAGGGGCACGAGGCTGGAGAGAGGTTTGGCTGAGAGTACAAATGGATGCTGCCCAAAGGAAAAGAAAACAAATGAGCCACGACTTTCCAAACTCATTTCCTCATGGTCTCAAGCATTATTCTTTGAGATACCAAAAGATGCACAAATAGGTGTGAGGGAACTATCTGCACCTCTGTCTTGATGTACCTTGCTATCACATGTCCAGTACCCGGAATACTTGGCCCATAATTCTAGTAACCTTTTATCAAGGTGTCTCTAGCTTGATGCAATATTTGCCCTGCCAAGACTCTGAGAATGCTGCTTGCAGTCCAGGAATTTTCCACTTTCAGGAAATGCAAAATATTATAGGGCTCCTCTTTCTTGTAGGCATGGGCTATTTTAGTTGTCAAAAAAGAGGAGCATAAGCTGCTCTTCAAGAAACTCAAGGGCAGCTAAGAAATGTTTATCCCAGTAGGATCTGGGCCCATGTCTTGATCCGAAGCCCACTGAGGTTTTCAGCACCAAGACAAGAGCAGGGAGACAAGTACCAGAGCACTGATGGACTCAGCTCTGGCTTGCAGGGAGAGAGAGCAGTGTCTACTTTTTCATCCCCTGCACCTCCTATGCTGGCTGGCACCTTCACAGAAGGGACAGCCAAGTAGCACATTCTGCAGCTCCCGATCTGTCACAAAACCTGGCAGCAACCCTGCAGCAGTTCTCATCTACTCAACTGTACCAGGCAGCAAAAAGGGCTGTGACAAGTCCCACTCATCTGTCCCTGTTTGGTGGCAGAAACCTTTGAAAGTGGGGTAGAAGGGACTAGCTGAGGCCCCTCCGATGCTCAAAGGGAGCTCCCCAGCAACCCATTCCTGCCCACAGCCAAATCTTGGACTGCTTGGCTGGGATGGGTTTATTGGGTTTCTTCACCACCAGCACCATTTCAGGCCTCCACACCTGAGATCATCCTACTGCAATTCTTTTGCCACTGGGGAAAACTGAACATGCCACCACAACACAGACAGGGACACAGAAATTATTAGAGGATGGAACACTTCTTCTCCCTGCAACTACCCACTTGGGTGGTTCAGCCTGGAAAAGGCCGTGGGAAGACCTTATTGAGACCTTTCAATGCTTCAAGGGCATTCTAAAAAAGATGGGGACATATTTTTTATCAGGACATATGAAAAATGGGAAATGCTTTCAAATCAAAGGAGGGTCTGTTCAAATTATGGCTAAGAAAGGAACTCTTTATGAGCAGGGTGGGGAAACATGGGAACGTGCTATCCAGAGAGGTCCTAGATGCACCATCCCTGGAAACATTCAAGGTCAGGTCAGACAGGGCTCTGAGCAACTTAATCTACTTCCAGATGCCCCAGGTCTTAGTGGGCAAGTTGGACTACATGCCCTTTAAAGGTGTCTTCCAACCTAAACTACTCTATGATTCTACTCAGTTTTCTCTTGAAAAGCACCCAGACTGGGCATTAATATGAGGGGAAGTTCATCTGATGCCCTTGAGTTTAGCTGACGAGAAAACCAATCTATTGGACAGCTGTTTCACTTGCAGCTGCCTCGCATTGTACCTGCAGAAGTTGGTCAGCGGACCATCGAGTGTCCTCATCAATCTGTAAGCAGCAGTCCAGAAAGTCCTGGAACACAGCAGACAGTTGCTCCGTGTTCTCCAGCTTCGGTATCCCTCTCTTGGCTATGAGCTGCAGGGCCTAGAGAAAAAGGAAGCACAAGACTCCTGTTTCTTTCATATCCCTAACTGCTCACATAGACCCCATTCTTTAAGCTCCAGCCTCCAGAGGCAATTTCTTCCCCAGCAGGGGGTTAGAGATGATTTTTCTGCACCAACAAAAAGACCCTACAAAATAGAAGCCACAGCTATTCCAACATGCAAATGATCTTGCCTTGACAGCTGATTTCATGGGCTGACCAAGTTCGTAGGAACTACATCAGCCAAAAGCCCATTTTGCTGCTCTGTGGACTGACTTTACAGGCTTTACAGGTTCTTTTAGAGTGAATTTGGTCTGACCACATTATTTCCAAGCACTGTTACATACAATTCATCTCTGCAGTGCTCACTGGTCTCTAAAGTACAGCTTCCATAAAAAAATAGATTGTCAAATTTTTCACTCTCTTCCCGATAAAAATGGTAACCAGATGTCAAAAAGGAAATCCATCAACTTATTCCTGGGAAAAGAATTCCTGGGAAAAGGGAACAGAAACATGTGGAACCTCAGTTCAAACACACATTTAGTTACATCCACTAATATTTTTTGATGAAAATGGCTGCTTAGGCAGACAAGAGACACCTGCAACTCTGTCTTTTATCGGACTCCAAATTCTCAATCAGCTTCACTTCCATGTTCAAAAAACCCCAAATTTAACGGTCTAATCAGAAAAAGGAATATGGCAATTCTTGGTAATATCCCTATGGGAATTCTCTGCTAATTCTGAAACTCAAGTGAATGCATTAATGAAGCTAATTCCTGTGCTAAAACATACTTTTAGAAAAAGAATTTGGTAATGAATAATTAAGGCATTCATAGAACCAGAGGCACTTCCTGAAAGGCTCAAGTAAGTAATTGGCACGGGTGCAAGACTGAAAAGGGTTCCATGCCTGCAGAAACAGTTGAAATGCTTTTCATACAAATTCCTCCAGTTTGAGAAACTTGCCACTGAACATTTCTTGTCATTCGGAGACACAGCTCAAATAGAACTCAAAAAGTCCATGAGAAATTTGAAGCATCACTGAAGGCAAAAACAGGACATTTTTTAACTGGAACATGTTGCTCCTCTTCCGAGGTTCTCCCATTGATGCACACAAAGCTACACCAGGTAGATGGGCCTTGGTTGAGCTAGTCCAAACTGATGTGAATGGGATTTAGTCTCTTGTGAGACAGAGCATGAGACAGATTAGAGAGACAGTGACATCTGCTAGTATTTGTACCTTACCTTGAGAGGAACTCTGTCGTGGTAAGGTGGTTCTCCTTGCAGCATTTCTATCGCCACAATGCCAAGGGACCAAATATCTACTTTGGTCCCGTATTCATCCTTATTCACATACTCCGGTGCCATCCAGTGAGCTGTCCCCACCATCGAATTCCGCTTGTTCTGCTCAGAAGTCAACTGAGCACAGAGGCCAAAATCGGCTGAGGAGGAAACCCAGTGTTGTAAAAGCCAGCTTGAATTAAGAAACCAAGCTAAGGAATTTCCCACGTAGAGTCTGAGAATGTGGTGTTAAATCTAGCTGGAAAAGCAGCCATGCTCTGTTTCCTCAGGACAGTAACTGAGGAAATATGGAATCAGTCACTTATAGAAACCTCCACATTTCACTCAGTGGCCTTTATTCACTTAAAGTTTAAGACTGGAACTCCTACCTCTGGAAGGGTCACGCACAGACCAAAGCCATTCTTGACACCTTGTTTCTCTCAAGGCCTCTCTGCACACCAGCTGCACTCTTAGCTTGCAGCAGTGCTCCATGCACTCCCACAGGCACCGCTCTGGGGAACTGGTGGTCAGTCTTAAAGCAGCCCCACGCCCTGCATCCCAGGAATGCTGTGCCGACCAAGAAAGAGTACCTACCCAGTTTGACAGATCCATCCGTTCCAAGAAGAATGTTTTCACTTTTAACATCTCTGTGAATCACGAGGTTGGAGTGAAGGAAATTTAGTGCTTGCAGGCACTGATAGATAAAAAACAAACAGGAGGGTAAAAATTAATTACCTGATTTCATCACCAAGAAAGGAAATGGCTCTAAAGGACCTCAGTTCTAGCTGAAAGGTGAGCAGTGGCAGAACACAGTGTTTGTCAAGAGGAAGAGTCTGCTGCTTCATCAGTAGTAGAGCAGTATTTTTCTAGGTGAAGACATATTACCTCTCGAAAGAGAAATGGCAAATGTTGTTACAGACTGTCCCCTGCGAACACAGACAGAATGACTTCTGCTGCAGGGCATGGGCTCTCTCCATCCAGGTGACCGACAATCATTTGCCATTAGTTTAAAATTCTGCTACTAGCACCTTTGCTTTTACAGGCAAGGAATGCAATACAGACA
The DNA here is from genome assembly GCA_032173965.1 of Sitta carolinensis. Classification (NCBI taxonomy): domain Eukaryota; kingdom Metazoa; phylum Chordata; class Aves; order Passeriformes; family Sittidae; genus Sitta; species Sitta carolinensis. The sequence continues at coordinate 30,558 of JAVUNC010000108.1, forward strand.
GGCTCCAGGCAAACACACAGAGGCAAAGTTGAGAAAAGTAAAAAAAATTTAAAAAGAGAGTACCACAACAGTTGTACTGGTGGGCCCTCCACCTAAGACACTCTTGCTTCTCCATGTCATCAAAGCAATACAGAAACAAAGCTCTGAACATGAAATCACTCCAGTTCTTACCAGCTGTCTAGAAGCACCAGTCTGCACAAACATTCAGAAGCACCAATGGCATCCCTTACCTCTCGGCAGATAGCTGCTATCTCTCCTCCAGCCATACAGACTTCTTTAATGACACTGCTTAAAGACCCTCCGTCCATGTATTCCATAATTATCCAGAGTTTATCCCCAACAAGGTAGCTGAAAGAAGGAAACGATGGCATGGAGATGAATGTGCATTGCTAAATTACCTTACCAAAAACACTACAGGTTGTCTATTTCCAGGGCTCTTGTTAATGAATGCAGAATAAAAGGAAGAGGCATTCCTCCTAGGTTATGCACCACATGGAGTCTATGCAGTCTAATGAGAAAGGCCCATCCATGAAAACTGAGATGTCTTAGATGGCAAGAAAGTGAAAAATGCAGGGAAATAATTTCTCTGATAACTTATCAGCACTTATCATAAAACACAGAAAATACGTTCAACTTAAAAAAAGAAAAACTCGAACCAACCCCAAACCAACAAAACCATGAGGTAGTGAACTTAGGGGCTGTTGTTTTAGTCAGACAGGGCTAACCCAGGTTTTTCAAAAGAGGTTTCCAACAATGCATGCCAGAAAATATTAATGCAAACAAAATGCACTCTCCTCCCATATACTGTATAGAAATAGATAAATAAAAATAAAAATCTCAATTCTCCAGCAGTACCTGAAGAGGTTTTTTTTAACCTTTGTCTTGCAGTACATAAATGAATGTTCACATGATAGTACAAGAACTACTTACCTGTCTAAATAGTTAATAATATTAGGGTGCTTCTTGTCCCTTACAACGAGGAGTTCATTGACAATTAGTTCCTTTTGGGGCTGTTTTAGGAGACTCACTTTCTTTATGGCACCTAAAATGACATTGAAAACCATTAACCTGAGAAGTCTGTTGCACAAGATCAGAATGAACATGGAGTGAGTGTTTCTGGAGGAACAGAGCCCAGCTATACCAAACTGCCTGGTGATTACACATCAGAGTTCAGTCATTGACATGACAACAGCCCATGTCTCTGCTGGCTCAGCTACTAGTTAGAATGCATGACATTTTGTCTTGTCAGTTTGCTAACAACAGTCTCTTAAACTATCAGCCTCGGAACTCTAACAACACTCTGTGCCTAAATTCTTTTCCAATGGCCTTAGTTTATCAGCACTATTACCATTCATACACGATTTGCAAGCACAAAGCAGTTTTGTTCCTGTGAAAATAACACAAAATATCTGGGAACCCTTTAGGAAGTCTATGGAGTTGGATCATTTTTTCAAATGCAACTGTTGCTCTCCTTGATGGCAAAACAAAGGAAACAGACAGGCATTACAGATAAAATGCCATCCTAAAAGGATCGTTAATGTTATCCTGCAAAAAACAGAATCTTACCACTTCTTAACTTGTTGACTTTTGATTTTGCAACTCTAAAGAACATCCTTGAACAGTTTAGATTTGCAGCTGTTTCCTGGCCTTAAAAAGAAATAATCCGCTCCATGGAATTTTATGGATATGCCCTGAGTTCCTTGTAGACTTCTCTCTAAGCACAATTACAAAGCATGGTACTCCAAGGGGATTAGAAGCTACCAGGAAGAATCAGGTGTATTTGCTGTCAGACAGATAAGAGCTTTCCAAAGTCTTAAGCTGTAGCCCCAAAGAGCTGTCCAAAAGAGATGGGGCAGGATAATACTAGTCTGTGATTTGTAGGAACAGCCTTTACAGGAAAGATCACCTGGAAACCCAAAGCTCCAGCCACAGCTCACACCAGAGGGAAAGGCACTCAAGAACTGCAAAATCTGGGATGATTGACACTTACCTTTCCTCCTGTGGCAGTATCAGCGCTGTATAGACCGTTCCAAAACCCCTGGAAACAAAACAGCAGCAAAGAAAGGAGAAGCCATTGAGTTCCTACAAGTGAAAGTCAGCCCAGACAGGAGAGCTCTGCTGCCTGGAATGTTTATAAAACACCTGGCATCACCTACTCATCAGCCAAGAGCACAGCAGCCCACCAGCCCTCTGCAGGGTGTCCAAAAGAAAATGTAGGTGCAACACGAAGGTCTAGTACAAATCTCAGATGCACACATTGGATTTATTTTAGTTCCAAACCTATGAGGGGCCTGGGTGGGGCATGGAGCACGTCTACAAAAACTGGAAAGTAATATCTTTCTTTTTTTTTCCACATTGCCTTTCTGAGTCCTCAAGAACTCTTACTGCTCTGTTCTCAGATCTCTTATTTGAATCTATATAGGCCCCTATTATTTTGAGAAAAAGAAATGATTTCTCTGAGAAAATAGGTAAAGAGGTGCCAGGAACTAGAGAGACAGGAGATCTTCCAGGTCCTGCTCCTTGCGGAAGGCAAGACACTTACCATATGAAGCTGTGATGACACCTTCTAATCACAGTTACAAATTCTGATCAGTACTGAGAGACAGAAGGATTTAAACCCCGTGTCTGAACACATTTGGAGCTTGCCTGACTTCACACTTGATCGTACACCAGTAAAATACCTGGCCTGTTGTTCTGGAGAAGGAACTGGGTTCGGCTTACCCTTTGGCAATTTTTTCCAGTCCAACATATTTTGTCACAGGGTCTCCCACACTCACAACACTCCCTGAAAGGAACAAAATGAAAGATCACTTCAAAATGGAGAAACCATTATCCAGCAGGTGAAAAATGCAGCCCCGCTCTCTGGGGCTGTGAGCTGTAGTCATTTGGGTAACAAGAACAGCAGCAACAACAACAAGACAGGCAGCCCCATAGCACAGGTGACCTGCACAATGACTGGTTTTCTACAGCCCTTTGAAGACTTACCTTGGCAGGAAACCAGGAAAAGGCAGAAACGTTCAGAGGAGACAGACAGAGGGAAAGAACACATACCAAGGCGAGTGTTTGTTGTCTATGAACATTAACACAGCTCCATCAGACAAGAAGTTCAGAAGACCTACTTAGTTTGCCTAGAATCTCCTCCTTTATCTTCTTTTGCTCCTGGAAGATGTTGCTACTCCAACGGCTGGATTTCTCAGGTGTGGGAATGCCTGCTTCAGAGGCTACTGGTAAAGCATCATCTCCTGTTCCAGAGGATGCATAGATCTGTGACAAGAAATCAGTTTGTGTCAGAAAGGTGCCTAGCAGAGATGCTTCTCATTAGTACTTCAGGCTTTAGGAAGTGTCCATTAGGAACCATGTTCCAGCCCTTCAGAGGCCAACCCTCTCTTGACATGGCAGGACTGCACAGGACTCTCTTCATCAAATTTTGGTCACGTAAAAGGTACAGGTGCAGTCTAATCTGTTAATTTAGCTACTTAGATAGTCCAAGGAAAGGGGCAGGAACCTCCACAGGACAGTTTCTGTGAACTGTGCCTTTGGACCACTAGCTCCACTGATGACAGATACAAAGCTTGCACAGATACAAAGGGGCTCACTTTTACACCAGTACCATTTAAAGACACAATGCTATCTATCTCTTATCCAATGGTAAGATAAAATCATAGGCCCTATCAGAATGCCAGGAAAATGATGATTAAACTTGAAAGTTCAGAGCTGATTTTCCAGGTGCCAGTGGCTGGGAGTGGGGGAAGCTCTTTGTCACAGTATGCCCTCAGAATTTTCAGCCTTGAATGACCAGGGCTGCCTGAACAAAAACAGACAACTCTGAATTACACCAAACACAATGCTGCCCAGAGCTGGCCCTTACTGATTCTGGACGCTCCAGTTCTGGTTCAAAGACAGGTGGAGCTTGGTTGTCTTCCTCCTCCTCATACTCTCTAGAAACAGAGGGAGCCCAAGCAGCTTCTGATTCTGGTGTTTTGCTCTGTGGATAGACAGCAGTGTGAGCGACAGTGTGTCACAAATTATTTACAATCTTATTAATATGCATAAATCTATCCAGCTATACTAAGGAGAAATCATCAACTTGGATAGAAATGGGATTCTGAGTTGCTAAAACTAAATTACTGAGAGGGCTAATAAGACAACTCTGAATATGTGACCAAAGCTGGCCCTTACTGATTCTGGACCCTCCAGTTCTGGTTCAGAAACTGGTGGAGCTTGGTTGTCTTCCTCCTCCTCATATCTCTAGAAACAGAGGGAGCCCAAGCAGCTTCTGATTCTGGTGTTTTGCTCTGTGGATAGACAGCAGTGTGAGCGACAGTGTGTCACAAATTATTTACAATCTTATTAATGTGCATAAATCTATCCAGCTATACTAAGGAGAAATCATCAACTTGGATAGAAATGGGATTCTGAGTTGCTAAAACTAAATTAGAGAGGGCTAATTAGACAATGCTGCATATTGTTGTGAACCATGTATTCCACCATGGCTAAAAACAAACAGCAAGCAACTTTCTGTCTGCAAAACCAGGGTTTTGTCTATTTAAAAGCTCTTTAAGAGAAAATTACAAAACAGCCAGAGCCTCCTTTTTTTGCTGATGTAAAGACACTGTAAGGAACTTTCTTTCAGGCTACAAGGCCAGCTCCTATTGCAGCAGGCAAAGTTCATGGCTTGCTCCACAAACCCAAAATGCTTGGCACATCACAGGTTACTTTGCCACTCACCGAAGCATGGGCTTTTCTGTATCTAGATGCAAGTTCACCTGTAATGGGCAAGGAAAAATTAAACAGATGTTGTTAGAAAACTGTCTTTTGTGAAGAATCCTACAGAATGAGTCAAGTCGACCCAAATAAAGAGCATTTTTCTTCCAGGATGTCTCTCCAGTAGCAACAATTCTTTTCCATTGCAAGCAAGAAAAAGCGCAATAGACTAGGCTATTCTTTTTCTCCAGTCATTCTAAAGGCAGAGCATCAAATCTTTTAATTACAGAATTTAGAAAATAAGTTGCTTTCCCTCAGTTCTGGAGACAACTGCAGAGTTTTTAGATGAGACTTCTCAGAAGCTCTGCCACTCTGCATTTTGGAAGTTGTCTTGTTGAACCAGCAGCTGAGGAAATTACAGACCCTCCTGCCACGGCCAACCCGTGCAAGGAAAAGAACCCCTGCAGGTTCAATCACGAAAGCTGCCCACATCCTAAGAGAGAGCTACAGGCCTCCCCTTTGTGGCTGAAGCTGTTGACATGAGCTCTACCCAAGTCCTAGTGTCTTAATGGCCTTTTCATTTCAAAATCAACTCAGTT
>JAVUNC010000109.1:0-35740 GCA_032173965.1 Sitta carolinensis
GAGCGCTGCTGCTGACTCCCAGAGGAAGCTGGACAATCTCACTGACTGCCTCTTTAAAGCTGTCTTTGAGCAGCTGACCACAGCAGAAGCCCAGAAGCTCCAAGAGCTGGTTGAGACTGTTGTGCACAAAGTCTTTGGTAGGCTCAGGGTCCCTCAGGATACTATGTCAACTTTTTAAGGAGGGCTGCCCAGAGGATCAGAGGAATGGTTTTTGGTGGTTGTGTGAGAACAGAGAAACCTCTAGACCACCGTCAAGAAATGGAAATGTTGGCCAAAGAGCTTGTAGCGATAGTGTTGGAGATCTTGGGGAATCGTCTGGAGTCCAAAGCTTCTGCACCCAGGAGGGCAGCCAGGTGGAAGGAGCAGCCTGTTGATAGAGGAGCCATCCAAGCAGACAAATCCAAGGAAGCTGTAACAGACAGAGCACGTTTACAGGCTTGCCTGGACAAACTCACCAGACTAGTTGCTAAGAATGTTCACTGCCTCTTGAAATCCATGGTAGCTTCTCAGTTTGAAGGAGACTCCACCTGTGAGTACACTGAAATCCTGGAGCCTCCCAAGGCTAAGGTCTCCAACAGACAGATGCAGCCAGGAATCTCTGGAGCAGCTGAAGAACAAAGCCAGGAAGCAAGCATAAGAGTAAAGCTGTCTCCCTTAAGATCACAGCTCCATGCAAAAGGGACTGGCTATTCCAAAATCAGGGAGCCCAAGAATCCTGAAGTGGTGAAAGAGAGGTTGGTGAGAGAAGCAAAGCCAGCAATTTCAAGGAACACTTTGGACATAAGGACGATGGCAAATCAGATTGTTCATTCTTTATTGGACCAGATTGGTCAGCATGGGCCTGCATTGACTCCCAGAGAGAATTTTCAATGACCTGTCCCAAACCCAGCCACATCCCAAGGCAGAGAGGAGAGCTGTGCTGCTGAGAACACCCTCCCCTCCGTGGACCCACAGTTTTCCCGACAGCCCTTCCCTCGTGTGGGTCCTGCCCAGGCCGGAGCACAGCGCAGATCAGTGCACCCAAAGCTTGTCTGAGGCAAGCGAGATGTGTGGCAGGAGAGCTGAAGACCCCCCCGGACAGCAAACCTCACACCCTTGTTTGGTCAATAAAGAGTTTACTCCTAAGGCTTTGTTTGTGCTTCCTCCAAACCATGCCACAGTGCCTCTGCTCATTTTCCCCGCTGTAACCTGTCCCATCCTCTTCCCTTCTACAGCCTCAGGCACACTGCAACCCAATTTTACAGGAAATCTGAGCTAGGGAGGCAAGGAGTAGCCAGTGTTTTAGTCTCATACAGCAAGCTTTGCTGTCAGTCAAGTGAAGGGATATGTCCCATTGGAGGCAGCCTGGCTTTGACTTTGTGTGAAGGACAGTGATGTCTTTGCCTTGCAGTCCTTTTTGCAGGGCACTTTCTCCTCAGACCAAGCTGCCCCAGAAGCTCTGCAGGAGCATTGGCTGTCTCTGTGCTGGGTGAATATCTAAAGAGGGGGTGCCAAGAGGCTGGAGCCAGGCCTTCCTCAGTGCTGCCCAGCAATTGGACAAGAGGCAACAGACAGAAACCCTTCAACAGGAAGTTCCACCTGAACATAAGGAAGAAATTCTTTCCTGTGCAGAAACCATCCGTGGGAGTGGCAGTCAGAGGTTTTAGAGTGTACAGGCACCCCGTGTCAGTTGGAGTTTGTCACCTTTGGCTAGTGCAGGGGCTCCCACTAATGACAGGCTCAACACATTTTGAACTCATGAGCTGTGTCCCTGCCCAGCTGCCCAGCAGGGCTGTGGGGACATGGGAGAGGCAGGGCAGGTGCCAGGGCCAGCAGGGAGCTGGGATGGGCAGAGAGCCAGGGAGGGCCTCTCCAACAGTCCCTGCAATGCAGGGCTTTGCAACCTGGCAACCGTCAACAGGCCATGGAATGTTGGCACTTGGACCCTGGCAACCAGCAACAGCTCCTGGCTATTGGGGTTTGGACCCTGGAGCTGTCAACAGCTCGTGAGCATTGTGCCTTGGACCCTGCAAAGGCCAACGACCTTTGGATATTGGTGTTTAGACTGTGCAAAGGCTGAGGGCCTTTGGAGACTGGGGTTTGGACCCTGTAAAGTCCAAGGGCCTTTGGAGATTGGGTTTGGACCCTGCAAACACCCAGGGCCTTTGGACACTGGCGTTTGGTCACTGCTCGTGCCAAGGGGAGGATGGAGAGCCAGCGGGTGAGTGAGTGAGAAAGCCGCTGCTCTCCTTGTGCCAGCCCCAGCAGGGGCCTGGGTGGGCCTGGGCTGTGCACACGGGGAACACTTCCCTTTGGGAATAGCAAGGGATTAAGAGTTGGCTGTTCCAGAGCTGGCAGCACCTTTGGTGCTTGCCGTGGGGACAGGCCTGGGAGGGAACGGGGCGCTCCTGGCCATCCCAGAGCACAGCCTCCTCCATCCTTGTCCCACTGGAGGCTGTGGGCACAAACAAGGGAGCAGCTTTTCATTGCCTTCCCCTCAGTCCAACTTACAGCACAGCCTCAGCTGTGCTCCCAGAGGCAAGAATGGGTTTCTCCCAGACATGTCCATGATGATCCCCAGAGGCCCAGAGGGGGCCACGGGGATAACGGGAAGATGCTCCAAGGGCTGGAGCACCTGTGCCAAGGGGAAAGGATGCAAGAGTTGGGGTTGTCCAGCCTGGAGAAGGTTCCAGGGTGACCTTAGAGCCCCTTGCAATGCACGAAGGGGCTGCAAGAGAGCTGGAGAGAGACTTAAGCCAGGGGCCTGCAGGGACAGGACAAGGGACAATGGCTTCCCCCTGAGACAGGGCAGAGATGGATGGGATATTGGGAGGGAAGTCTGCACTGTGAGGGGGGGCAGGCCCTGACACAGGTTGCCCAGAGGAGCTGTGGCTGCTCCTGGATCCCTGGGAGTGTTCAAGGCCAGGCTGGATGGGGCTCTGGGCAACTGCCCTTCTGGTGCTCTTAGAAGTGATGAGACACCTTCCAGCATGTTCCTTTGTCAAACTACTGGGCTGAAAAGATTCCCAAGGAGGGGAGGAAGAGCTCAGCTGGAATTGCTGTGCTCTGGGACAGGCTGGGAAGCACTTAGAGGTGACTGCCTCAGGGGCAGCCATGCAGTCTGAGTGTGCTCTTCTCTGTGCTCTTCCAGGGAGCTCGAGGGCTTTCTCACCAGGGACGTTCCTCCAGAGCCCCTGAGGTGAGTCAACTGTGCTGAGCTGGCTGGCATTTTGAAACTGGTTCTCCGTGAATGGACACTGGTTCTTGTGGGATCAGAGAGGCATCTCAGTGGTACTTTGGAGTAGGAACAGAATAGCTGACTAATAGCTGGATGTGGGCTTTCAGGTGCTGTCAGAGGACAGTGACGGCGTGGCCAATCCCATCACCTACACTGACAATCCTGGGAACACCCTCTCAACTCTGACATCCACTGATGAACAGCATCACTTCAAATGGGTTCAGAAAGCCACCGACAATTGTGGGCGTTTGCAGCGACGTCTTGAGCAAGTGATGGAGGAAGGCCAGAGGCTCAAAAGCCACCAGCACAACATACAGTCTGTGATACAAGAAATCAGAAGGTGAGTGTTTCTTCCTCCTCCTCTCCAGATGTTTTTACATTCCTAGGACAGAAAATGGAACAGACTCAAGAAAAAAAAAAAAAATCCACAATGTGAAGATTATTTTCGTTGCATCTAAAGCCAGCAAAGCACTCGTGAGCCATGTGCTCCTGTTTGTGCGGCTGAGCGCACTCCTGAGGGAAGTGGAAAGCAAGCCAGCCAGCCCTGAGTTGAGTAGTAGTCAAACCATGCAGATGTTGAGGGAAACCTCAAGTTTCTCTTGGGTTTAGTTCCTTGTTCTGGGCATTGAACATCCCTCTTTCCTTACCAAGTAGCTTGACATCTTCAGAACTGAAGCTTCATCTTCGACACTCCAGGCTCTTACCTCGGCACATTGGGAGCAGCACGCTGCCAGTCAGGGTGAAGCCAGAGGCTCCTGCTGAAAATCTCGAGGGCCTTCAGCTTCCAAGCACGCTCTTGAGCAGTGTGAGGCAGGTCCTAGTGCTGGTTAGAAAGCAGCAGGGAAAGAAAGCTCTTTGGAAGTCTCCACAGGCTCTGGGGATTCTTGCTGACTGTTGATGGGCCCCCACCTGCCAAAGCCACCAAGGTCCCTCTGGATGGTCCCTCTCACTGTGTAAAGAAGGACAAGTCCCTTGGGCTACTGCCTGCTTAGCCAGCAACACTCAAAGAAAGGTGGCAAGTCTACTCCTTGACCTCGCAAGAGTTTAAACTGCAGTCTCTGCATTCACGTAGTTGTTGTTCAGACAAAAGGGTGTTCTGATTTTTCACAAGTGCTGCCGTGACCATGAGTTGTTACTGTATCATGGCAAGTAATTCGGAAGTCTCTTAAATACAGGGTGTCTGGAAGACCATGTACCTTTATGTCCATTATCAAGAGCATGAAAAAGTCAGGAGTCAGCCAGGACAAGAGTCTGCTCTGTGGCCCTGCAGAGCAGCTTGGAGGTGCTGGTGAGAGAAGGGCTGTGAGCAGAGGCTGGGCCTTTGCTCGTTGGCCCAGCCTGTTTGGGCACAGCTACCCCGGGTCATAGGTCAGGAGCAGCAACTGAAGGTTGGACTGTTGAGGTCAAGTTGGGCTGGGCTCTCTGTGCTATGCCAGGCCATAAGGAAGGCCTGGGCACTCCCTCAGAGGGCCCTGCTTTGCTATTGAAATGACACAAATGTGCCTTCTCTGGACGAGTTTCCATGCCACCCGTTTTCCATACTCAGGTGTGGGATGTTGAGCCACATCGTCATGGAATAACAGGCTGGGGGTGTCAGGAGCAAGCAACTCATGTCTCTCTGTATTTGCAACCTGTAGGTCAGCAAAGAAGAACCTGGAATTCAGCCTGTTTGCTGCTCAGCAGCACATATCTCATCTGGAGATGACCAGGAACCATCTGGAGGCTCAAGTGCAGGCCAAGGAGGAGATACAAGGTGAGAACCTGGTGTGCTTTGTTTGTGGTGCCACCCCTGCCTAGAGAAGCTAAGCACCCTGTAAAGCCACCCTTGTGCACAGGGCTTGTGAGGAGTGGTGGGGCTGGAGGCCCTGCAGGGGCCTGAGGTCAGTAAAGTCAGTAAAGACTCTGACTCTTGCTGTTGCTGGTGTTTGCAGGAGAAGTGAAGTGCCTGCACCGTGAGCTGGAAGCAGAGAGAGCTCTCAGGAGGCAGGAAAGGGAAGACACAGCTCAGCAGCTCTTGCAGGCAGAGCAGCATCAGCAGCAAAGACTCCGGCTTCAGAGAAGTGCTCACCAGCTGGACATAAACAAGCTCCTGCAAGACCTGGTAGGGGACAATCCGTTTCTGAATTGTACAAGCTGGCCCTGGGGGTTGCTTTAGCACAAGCAGAGCCTGGGGGTGTGAAAGGGCAGCAATCCTCAGCCAGAGGCTGCCTGCTGCTTGGCCGGGCAGCAGAGCCAGCAGCTGGGACTTGGAGGTGTGTGAAGGCCCCCAGGATGGTGCTGGGACAGTAAATGCAGCCATGGCTTCAGTGAGGGTTTAAGGCGAGTTCCAGACCAGGTTGGGCAGAGCCCACCCAAAGCCTGGCAGCCTGGGCAGGATCTTCCCCGAGCCCCACCTGCCGTGGAGCAGAGGCCAACGTGGAGCAGAGGCCAACGTGGAGCAGAGGCCAACAGTGCTGCCGGCCACAGGCGTGGGAACTCGGTTCCTTTCTTGATGTGGTGGGCAGAGGGATTAGCTTTGGGCTGGAAGCAAATGGAACAGGCCCCTTGTCCTTCAGTCCTTGTGACTGGGGCATCAGAGAGGGGCAGGTGACACCTCCCTTTCTGAGTGGTTGGACTCAATGCTTGGGAAGGCCTTTCCCAACAGAAATGATTCCACAAGGCTGTGATTCTTGCACCTGCTGAGGCTCCTTTTAAATTCCCTGACAGGACACAGGTTCTGCAGCGCAGAAAGTCAGTGCTGTTGTCTTTTCAGGTTGGGCATTGTGGGAGGGATGAAGCTTCACATTTTTCAGCAAAAAGCTTGCCTGGCACTTCATCTTGCAAAGTTTTTTCTCCCCTCCTCAGGAAAATGAGTGCAAAAGGCACCGTGCAGAGTTGCAGGAGACGCTGGAGCACTGGGAAAAAGAGGGGCAGAGAGAGAGCAGGAGCACGAGAAGGTGCTGTTTGAGATGAGGCAGAAAGTTGTCACCCTGCAGGCCCAACAGGAAGTGGAAAGAACCAGATTTGAAAAGGCCAAGCAAGAGGTAATGATGGTGAAAGGAGAATTGGTGTGTCTTTTTGCAAGGCTGGAGCTGTGGGAGATGGCAGGATATGGGGCTGTGTGGAGCGTGCCCTCTGTGTCTTCTACACTGAGTTTGGTCTGGTGAAAGCTGAACAGGGGCTATGCTTGGACCAGGAATGAGCCCAGTCATGGGACACCAGGCAGAAACATCAGCTTTCAGCTGAGATTTTTCTGCTGCTCTAGTGCTCTGTTGTCCTAAGACAAACCTTAGAGTATCCTCACTGTTCTCTTACCGCTCCCCTTTTGGTGTGTACTGCTTGGTGTTCCTGGGCAAAGTGAGTTTGAGGGACTTTTCTTTTGTGGGCACGGGGAGGGCGCAGCAGGAACGCTGACAAGAGAAAAGTCTTTTGAAAGACTTGTCTGGAGTATTCCTGAACAGCAACCCAGAGATGTCTTCTGGGCTGTGTTTTAAGTCACTTCCTGGGAAGCCATGGCTGCCCCGGGGCAGACTGTGGCCCAGGGGAGCAGCAGCCAAGTGCTCTGAGAGCACGTGAGCCCATCACTCTTTGCCTCTTGCCACACTGAGGTTGCAGGAGAAATGTGAAGCCCTCTGCTCTTTCCTTCTGTGCAGGTCCTGCTGGAAGAGCAGAATGAGAAGAGGGCTTTATCAGAGGCACTGCTCCAAAGTCAGGGAGAGCTCAGCCGTGCATGCCAGCAGGTGCAGCAGCTCAGGCAGGAGGTGAAAGAGCAGCAAGAGAAGGGGCAGGTAAGGCTGGGTGGGCAGGGCAGAGAGTGCAGGGCAGTGAGAGGGGCACAAAGGGCAGCTCCTGGCACTGAGCAGGCAGGGGCTGCTTCTGGCCCTGGCAGCACAGAGCCTGGTAAGCTCCAGAGCTCCGCCCCAGGAAGGAGGGCTTGCAGAGGAAGCAGAGCTGGGTGGAGGAGCCAAAAGAAGTAGCTGAAGGAATGGGACTTAGAGAGAGCAAGTGGATAAAGCTGAGCCTGAGGGCAGGCCCCCAAAAGTTACTCTGCGTTTTGTTGCCAGACCATCAAGGAAGAGCTGGAAGCTGAGCTGCAGGAAGCTCGCAGTGAAATCCAGGCAGCACAGAGGAGGCACAAGGAAGAACTGCAAGGCATCAGAGAGGAAATGAATGTCCTCCTTGAGCAGAGGGAGGCCCTACAAAAGCAGGTGAGTGAATCAGCAGTGGCACCACAGTCATCCAGTGAGGGGTCTGTGGCCTTGGTGCTTTTCCATGGCAGAGCAGCAGCTGATGGGGTGATCCCTGGGGCTGCCTTGTGCTCTGGGGGCTCCACGGCAGCTGCTCTGAAGGACACTCAATGCTCTGCTGAACCTCAGCTGCTGCCTTGCACAACTGGGCTAGTCCTCTGGGTTATGGGCCAGCACCCATCAGCATGGATTCCTGCTGGCCTCTTCTTGCTAGCTTTGGTTTGGGAGGTGCTTTTCCAGGTGCCTTTGGTGGGCCACTTAGAGACTGAAACAAGTTGTCTGTGTCCATAGTGATTCTGGTGCTGCCAGGAGAGGGAGAGATGGAAAGCTGTCCTTTCCCTTTCCTCACAGCCTCTGCTGAGGCTGACAGTGATAGGCTGTGGCTGTAGCCTCTGACTGCTTTGTTCTGTTTGACTGGAGGTGGGAGAGTTGACATCTCAGCTGGCAGCCTCCCGAGAGTGCCAGGAAAGGACTGTGCAGAGAGCCCAGCAAGATGTGAGCCGGGCACAGGAAGAGTCAAGGCAGAAGCTCTTGGAGGTTGAACACGGCCAGAAGATGCTGGAGGAGGCAGAACATCAGAACAAGGAGCTGCAAGTGCACCTGCAGAACTTGGAGAGGGAAAGGAGTCATTGGGAAGAAGTGGCACAGCACAATTTAGAATTGCAGGCTTATGAGATTGCCCTAGAGCAGCATCAAGTCAGGTAAATGAAAGCCTAAGGGACTCTGAGTTACAGTGAATGAATTCCCTCTTTGCCATCTTTGCTCCTGCCAGGGGCACGGGCAGCATTTCCTAAGTGGCAGAATCTGAACTCTCCGTGCAGACACATCTCATTGTCTGGATGTTGTGTTTCATTGTCTTTTCTTTGAAACCTTCAGTTAAGAGTTTTTCTGAAGACAAAGGCTTCTGGGGCAGCCCTTTCCCTCTAGGGACTGTTGTGTTGTTAGGTTAGGTGGGTGTGTTAACCCTGCCCAAGCAGCAGTGTAAGGAGCTGCACACATCCATCAGCTCCCCCTTGGGTGCCGTAACTTGAAGCCTTTGGGATCTGGATCAGCCTGGCATCTGATGCCTTTGCTGGGCTGAACCATCCTAAGGCCCAGATTGCTGATGGAGGCCAGATTGCCCTCAGAGGCAGCCAAGAAACAAGAAGGTCTCTGTTGCGTCGTTCCTCCTCAAATGCTCCCCGGTGCCTGGAGAGGGTCAAGCAGGGTCCCTGCCAGCCTGCACAGTCACAGGGGTGACTGTGCAAAGAATGCAAGAAACGAGACCAAGGTTAGGGGGCTTCTCCAGCTGATCAAGTCCTGCCAGTCTTCAGTGCCGCAGCATTCTTCTGCTCAGAAGGAGACAAAGGAAGGCAGGGCGCTCTTGCTTGCCTGGAGGCTTCTGCATCTTCCATCAGGTTGTGCTCCAAGCCTCTGTTGCCACTTGTGCCTTTGGCCTTTGTTTCTCCAGCTGAAAGTAGGATGGGTGCTGGCAAATGTTAGGGAACTTCCCAGAGACCCCCTGGCTGTCGGGTGCTGCTCCTCCTACCTGGACTTACAAGATGGGGGTCGGAAATGTCTCCTCCATGTTGACCAAAGCCGCCCCGCTTGGAGCCTGGTCAGTCAGAGGAAAATTGTTCCTCTGCCCTAATGCCATTGTTGCAAGATTTTGTTAGGCTTGGATTCACATTCCCATCTGAAAAAGAAGGTAGGGCATGTAGGCAGGAACTGCCTGTTCTGTCAGGAGCAAAAGCAGAGTGGGCACACACTGGGCTGTGACTGCAGGGGAACAAACAGCCAAGTTGTTTAGACAAACCTCCTCTGAGAGAGCAGTTTTTCCCTGAGCTGGTGCAAGTCCTGAGAGTTCATAAAATGTGATACTGTGCAGTAATGAGTTGCATGCTTCCCTTCTAGGCTGATGCTGTCTCTGGAGGAAAAGAACGTGTGCCTCAGAAGGCTGGAAGAAAAGAACGTGGTGCTGAACAGCCAGGTGTCTGAGTTTCGTTCCGCTCTTCAGCAGGCTGAACGGCTCGCTTCAAACCGCACAAAACAAGTGCAGGAGCTCAACAGCCAGGTAAGCTGTGCACTGGCATCCTCTCCTCCAGGGACACACAACACCCCCTCTGGCTTCCAGGCCCCCGGCTCTTTCCCCTGCCAGCAGCATCCACTGCTGCCGTGTTCTGCCCGGGGCTGCTGCTGCACCCTGAGGCCAAGGGGGGATCTGGTGTCTGCTGATGATGTTTTCCCCTTTACTCTGCCGGGTCCCAGCAGGAAATCTGGGAGGAGAAGCAGCAGCAGACTCCTTTGGAGCTTCTCTGTCCCTCTGTTAGCAGTGTTGTCCCAGACGGAGTTGGAGCCTGTGCCGGGCACCGAGCAATGTGGGGACACAGGCGTGGCTCTGGCAGGCTGGGGAGGGCACTTCCAGCACAGCCACTTCAGGCCGTGTTCAGAGCTGCAGCCTCAAGGATGCCCATTGCCTCTCTTTTTCCCTCTTTTCTCCACATTTGTCTCCATTGCAATCCTTGGTTCTCTACCCTCTGTTTCCTGCATGTTTTTGCCTGAAGTAATTTTTTGTTGCTCTCCCAACTGCCGGCTCATCTGCCCCAGGATCAGCCCTGACCCTGAAGCTCTGTGCATCCATCTTCCAGATCCAGGCCCTGCAGGACACAGTGCTGGAGATGGAGGCTACCCAGGCAACTCGAGAGAAGCAGCTTCTACAGGAGCTGGAAAAGTCCCAAGCAGGAGAACAGTGCTTGAGGGACGCCGTGCGTGTGCTGGAGGCTGAGGTGTCTGAGCTGCGTGTGAGGCTCCAGAGCTCTGATAACAGAGCAGAGGCCTTGGCCACACAGTGTCAACAGGCCAGTGGTGCCCACCAGGAAACTCAATCCCAGCTGGACAAACTGCTCTTGGCTCTCCACCACATGATCAGGGACAGCAGAGACTTGGTCACTTGGAGCTCAGGCAAGTGTGGGAGGTGAGGTGAGCAGGTGTGAGAGAGCAGGTGGAGTGAGGTTCCTGATCATCCTGGTATGACACATTCACAGTGTCAGTTGAGGCTAAGTCAGGCCTTGGGAAGTCTTGACAGCTTGACTTCCCTGCAGAGACACAAGTCCATGTTTGTATGTAGAGAAATTATTGGAGTCAGAAGGGAGAAGGACCCCAGTCCTGTCAAGCCACAGGGCCCATGCTGTTGTCTTTGGGGCAGTGCTGACATTAGTGGCCATCAGGATAACATCAGCCTGAGACACACATTCTGCTGCAAGATGAGTTCTGGGACGATGACAAAGGCACCTTCTCCTAGGTAGAGAGGCCTTGTTTGTTAGAAATGGTTGAATGAAATCTTGAACCAGAATGCCTTCTCTTTTCAGAAGAGGGTCATGTTGTGGGCCTAAGTGCTTCTCAGGCTGGGGATGTCCCTGCAGAGTTCACAGTGGACAGAGTGGTGGCAGCTCTCCAAGACTTGCAACAGCACCTGGAGCATTCCCAGAAAGATCTGGTAATGTGTGCCCCATGCACCCAGAAATCCTGTTTTGCTGCTGGGCTGCTGGACAAGCACAGTGCCAAGGCCAGGATGGGTGTCAGTCCTTGTAGGGGGGTTGGCTCACTGGCATGGGGAGGCAGGAGGATCACAATCACATCTCCCAGTACAGTCCAGCGGCCCTTCCCCACCTGGACTATTTCTCCTTTAGCGTTTGTAGCCCTTTGTCTCCTGCCGGCAGTGGCACTGAGAGGTGATTCTGCTCCTCTTACCTCTTCCAGAATGATGCAAGGAAGAAGATACAGGCCTTGGAGCTGGAGCTGAGCACGGGACAGGCTCAGATGGACAATCTCAGTGCCAGCAATCAGGAGCTGCAGATACAGTTGGATGAAAGTCGGGCAGGTACAGCTTCTCCTCTCCCACCCACTGCCCCATCCTGTCTCTCCAGCAGGGTTCTCTGATGCCACACAGAGGAAAAAGGCAGTGCCCTGAGGTGGCAGACAGGAAAAACAACCAGCAGGAGATTTATCTATCAAAGTAACAGTGAAAGCTTTTTCTTGAGAAAGCTGCTGTGGCTGGCAGTGCCATCTGGCTGTGCTGTGGCTGATCCCGTGCACAGCTGGTGCCTTTCAGGTGCTGTGTCTGTGCTAAGGAGCTGTAGCTGGATGCCTCAGCTCCATTCCCCCAAACTCCAGGCCCTGCCAGAGCCTCCAGACTACTTGGCCCCTCTGCAGCAGGGCTGCACAGGCATTCCTGCTCCTTTAGCTTTCTTGGGTTGCTCACTCTGCACAAGCACAAGAGCAAACACACTCTCCTATTCCTCTGAACCTTGCCCCTTTCATTTCTGCTTTTCTCTCTGCCGGAAAGTTTCCTTCCTTTTGGTCAGCTTTGGAGCCCTTGTGGGCTTAGGGCCTGGCAAAGACAGGCAGGCAGAGAAGACAGTGCTGTTGTCTCTGCAGGATGCACATCAGTTTGCCTCTGCTTTGTTTTTCCCCTTCTCCTTCTCCTTCCCTCCTGCAGCGCTGTGCAGAGCAGAAGAGGAGAAAACCTCTCTAGAGACTGCCCTGAAGGAAGGGACTGTGGCTCTATGTCAGGAGGTGGCAACTCTGCAGAGGAAATTGGAGAGCCTGGAGAAGAAAAGGAAGGATGTGCTGGTGAGATTGGCAGAGGCCACAAAGGGCCATTTCCTAGCTGTTTGGACCTTGTGTTTATAGTTCTGAGGAGAACCTTTTTCCCAGGCTCACCTTTCCAATTGCATTCTTGCGAATAAGGAAGAAAAGATGTTGTAATCTTGTCAAAGCCAGTTAGTGCTGAGGCTGCTGATTTTTCTCCATCTCTGAGTTCTGTGCCCTGGAAGCCTTAGTTCCCAATGTTCACACTGTCTCCCTTGACATTGCATGGTTTGGGCAATTCCTCGTGTGCAGACCCATGTTCCAATTTCCAAATATCCCTGGACCTGGAAGGAGGGGTGGGAAGCCCAAGTTTGCTGTTAATAGAAAGGTGTTTGTCCTTGGCCATCTGAGAGCAGGCAGTGGGGAGAGAAGAGAGGAAAGCCAAGTGCTGATGCAGATAAGGACAAGGTGTGCCTGCAAGGGGACAGCTCGTCCCGTGTGGCAGCAGAGAATGACAGACTGATGTGGCCATTGCTGCTCCAAGAGAGGGCTGGGGGCTCGGGGATGGTGCCATGGAAAGTGTACACGGGAGAGGTGGAAAAGCACTCCTGCTGCCCCACCAGCAGGGAATGAACTGCTGGGGGTGTTTGCTCTTCCCTTCCTCCCTGATGGAGAGCACATCCTCGTGGCACTGCCTAAATGCTGCTTAGCGTGGACTTGAAATCCTGGCTGCAGTTGTGGCAGCTGCTCCCCACAGGAACACGGGAGTGGAGCTGCAGGAGGCCGGGAAGGGCAGAAAGGGAGCTGGGACGGGCTGAGTGAGCTGGGAAAGACGCAGCGTCAAGGGGGGAACAGCAAAGGTCTGCAGCACCCCGAGAGGCAGAGAGAGAGGGGCAGCCTGTGCCTGCACCTGCGGCAGGAGTCCAGATGTGGTGTGAAGAGCAAAGCGAGAGAGGGAATGAGTGACCCTTCTTCTCTCTGTTTGACAGCATGAACGAGAATTGTACCAGCAGCAGATGAGAGATCTGGAAAAGAAGAATGAAATGCGTGCACCCAAGATGAGAACTCCTGAGGAAAACACTCAACAATTGGAAGTGGAGGGGGAAGGCATGCAGAAAGAGTTGGAGCATGGGCCTGCTGCTTTGCAGAAATGGAGAGAGAAGGCTCTGGTCCTTAGTGCTGCACTGAGGAAGAGTGAAATTGCCAAAGGGTCTCTGAAGAAACATCTGGACATCCTGAAGGGAAGGACTTGTAACCTGGTAGGCACTGGCACTGATCTTTGACCCACTGCAACATCCCTGAATTATTCCAGTGATGTTTCCCATAAAGAATTGTGACTCTATATCCCTGTCAGTCCAGGCCTGCATGGGCAAAGCAGCCTGGGCTGCAGCAGGCAGCCTTGTCTGTGTGCCTGGCTCCAGCCAGAGATCATTGACTGCCAGCTTGTTTCCTGGCATGCCTGCAATAAGTGATACAGCTCAGGAGCTTGCTGTTCAAATCAGCTCCAGGCCAAAGGCTGGGCATGGGGTTCTCTCATGCCCACAGGAACAACATGGGCTGCTTGGGATTGAGCATGCAAAGGAATGGAGCAGGCTAGCAGAGTGATGGACTAAAGTGAGCTGGGTTTGTCCTGAGAGGGCTGAACAGCAGCTGCACTGCTGCTGCTTCGAGGATGCTTCCTGTGATGGAGATTTCTGAGGGACAGCTTCTGTGGTCCTTGAAATAAGGGAATCATCTCCTCTCTGTATACCCAGCCGGCTTATAAAGGACAAGTGGAGCAGCTGTTATGTGTCTCAGAGACCAGCCTGGAACCTAAGCAACCAGTTGCATCAGCAGAAAGGGAGAGGACAGAGAGGCCTGAATTATCCAGTGAGCCCAGGAGAACTGGCGAGCAGGTAAAATGGGCTTTCAGTGCCTGCGCAGAGCCTCAGCTCCTCTGGAACACGGCACGTTTGCCCAGGCAGTGCTTTGGAGTCCTCTGCTTGTTTCCTTGCCTCTGCCTGTCCCTGCTGTGGGCACCCCCTTTTGTTTTGTTTGTTCTCTCTGTTGTGGCAGCCCATGCCTTTCACAGGGGCATTTCCACTCCACTGCCTCCCTCCCTGGCCTCGTGTCCCTGGACACACACTGGCCTCTCTTGCACAGCCCCCAGCGAGAGCTTTTTGCCCCCAGTGTTGTCAGGTGCAATTCAGGGTCTCAGAGCAGAAATCTCCTTGCCTTGATGTCCACAGGTGCTTTTGTTCCATGTCTGCTGACTGGTTTCTGTGACATTTCCCATCCAATGTGCAGGTGGAACATGAACGAAGGAGACTGAAGAGATGTTTTAGGGGTCGGGTACTGCCAGATGCCTGTGGATTTTCTCTTTCTGAGTCTGAGCAGTGCAAGTTAGCCACTTCTAGACAGGTGAGAACAACATTTTCCTTGGTGCGAGGAGGCTTTGGTCATACAGCAGAATGATGGGAAATCCCAGTGGCAGCAGCCCTCCAGTAGAGACCTAATAGAAGTCAAATATAGCCTGTGGCCATGACCAAACAGACTGAAAGAACATCCTTTCATTTTCTTCACAGGAGGAGTCTCATGCTCACTGCAGTCAGCGCTTAGCTGAGTTACAGAACCAGGTGAGGTGTAGGAAAACTTTGATCAAAGCCTGGTGTGGCTGTACACATGGGCACAGCTGTGCATGCTGCTACAGCCTGAGTTGTGTTTGGCTGTCAGGAAGTGAGTACAGCGGGAACTGTCAGTCATGCATCTGTTGGCAACATCCAGACAACATCCTTTACCTTGGTTTTATCTCTGACTTGTCTAAAGATCAGGCAGTGGGGAAGAAAGATGGGATAAAATTCAGAACACTGGAAGTCACCTGAAAATATCAGAATCATAGAATCTTAAAATGCTTAATGTTGGAAAAGCCTCTGAGTTCATTTAATGCAACTGTTAAGCCAGTGTTGTCAATTCCAGCACTGAACTATGACCTGAAGTGCCACTGCCATGTTTTCTGAACACTTCCAGGGACAGTGATTCCACTACTTCCCTGGGCAGTCTGGACCAGGACCTTTATTGCCTGATTCCATTTACCCTTGACTCTGTAACAGTGGAGTTTGCATCCTAGCAGAAATCCAGAGATCTGAGGCAATGCTAGAGGATTATCATTCCTCTGGGCTTAGATGCCCACATTACGTTCTGCTCCTGTGTGGAATGCTCTGAAGTTTGGGAGAGTTTGCTCCCTGTCCCTCAGTTGCCTGTCCAGCAGCTCAAGTAGAAGAGTGCTCCAGCAGCTCAGGGGAGCAGCAGCCCTCCTGCTGAGGCACAACCTGTGAAGAAAGGGGTCAGTGGCCCAAATGTGTGCTTTGGAAATCAGAGTTGGGTTCCTAACTGCTGTCGGAGCTCTGTCTAAAAGAGCTGCGGTGGGTGAGGGATGTGCGAGGGAAGGCTTTGCCAGCCTTGACCTGGACTTGTTGATCACCTGAGCTGTGTTCGGGGGCACTCTGGGAGCCTGTTCCATTTCCCCTCCCCCAAGGGCAGAGTGCTGCTGAGGGCTGGAGTTGGAGGCTGTGTCTGCCCCGACAGGCGGTACCGTGGGGCTGCGGATGCTCCTGCCAGCGTGGGCTCGTCTGAGCCGGGCCTTGTGCGTCTTTCAGGTGTCCCTGCTGCAGTCACAGCTGGCCCGGGACCGACAGCTCCGGCAGAAGTACATTGAGAGCTGTGCAAGGACCAGCCAGGAGCTGTCAGACCTTCACCAGGAGCTGTCCTGCTCCTTTGCAGCTGTGCTCCAGGAGCCCAAAGCTGCTGTTCTGGAAGCAGAGACTCTGGAAGCTGGATCGGTCTCTGAGCCTAAACTCAGCACTGACATCCCTGGGCTGCCAGTTCTCTGGAGAGACAACCCGAGCATCCAAGAGCCAGACCTGCCAGAAGTGATGGTGACCTGAGGTAACAGCTCCTCTGGTCTCCATTTGAATGGAAGGATTTCTGCAAAGACAAGAAAACTCAAGGATGTGAGAAATGGGATCAACTCCTCAGGGTGGGGCTCCTCCCTGCCTTTAACATCTGCTGGTCTCACAATCAGCTGGTGGCAAACCTCACCTTATGTTGAGGATTAGGATCTATGAAGCATTCTTTCATGAAGTAGATGATTTCTGGGGCCAAAATGTGAATATGAGAGAACAAACGACATAGGTAAGGAGAGAGAATGATGTATGGAGAAGGAAGCCCAAACAAGAAATGAGTAATTCACTGAACTGTAAGACTTCTGGGTGACATCTGTCCGAGGGCTGCTACTTAAAAGAACACAAAGGGAGCGCTACAAACAATTAAAGTAACATAACAGTTGCATTTGCAAACATCTCCTAGGGACAGACATTTTTTTTTTTTTTCTTTAATAAAATTTTTTTCAGAAGAAAATTATACTCATTTTCACTGGCACAGTGAGGCTATTGCGAGCTCTTAACACAATTTCTCTTCTTGAGGGCAGAGATGTTCCCTGCAACAAGTAATGGGAATTTGGGGTGGTATCAAACAAAGAGGTGAAGACTGAATAGCAGGGATCGAAGTTCAGTGGAATATGGGGCTTCCTTTCCCTTCTCCCTTTTCTTTTTCCCTCCAAAGTACTGGTGCTCTTGCCCCAACAGTCAGCCCAAGGGACAGCTCAGCTGCCCTCCACAGGCTGTCAGTGCCCAGCTCCAGCCCTGCCACAGCCCAGGGCCGTGGACACCATGGGGAGGGTGTCCTGGGCAGGGGGAGCTGCTCTCCGTGAGCAGCTGAATCCCCTTCCTCCCATGCTGCCCACACTGCTGGGGATGCAGCTGAGGACATGGGTGCTTTCTGGGCCAGTGCAGAGCGAGGTGTCTTCTGACTATTCCCACCTGTCAGCCCAGCAATCCTGTATCTATAGGGTCTCTAGGTCATCTCTAGGGTCTCTGAGGAGCTGCTCAGGCTCAAACATAGCTGAAGGAAGCTGGAACCCTCTGCTCGGACCCCTCTTACAGCTGCTTTCCTGCCCTAGATCCTCTTTTCTAGTTCCCCCAGGATGTGCCAGAGTGCAGGGAGGCAGAGCAGAGTAGGATGTGGCTGGGGGGATGTCTCACCTCTCACCACCAAGTCCAGGGTGTTGCTGATGGCAGACCATTCTCTCCAAGCATCGATGGTGTAGCACTGGCAGCTGTAGCGGCCGCTGTCACCTGTCTGCACGTGGGAGAGGCTGTAGTGCCCTTGTTCCCTTGAGAATAGCTGGGCTCGGATCTGGCCCTCCAGGTACAGGTAACAGCCGGTGCTGGGCTGTGTGGAGGTGCAGCGGAACATCACGTCAGCCCCCGCAGTCACCTCGTGCCCAGGCAGGACAGAGAGGTCGGGGCTGGGGAGACGAAGCTCTGCGGGGACAGGAGAGGGAATGAGAAGGTGCAGAGGGCTTTGACATGGTGCCAGGAGCACCAGGACCTCTGCGAAGCCACCAAGTGGCTCAGGCAGAGGTGAAGATGATCCCCTCCTCTCCAAGCCAGGGAAGAGGAGAAAAA
Organism: Sitta carolinensis; assembly: GCA_032173965.1. Taxonomy (NCBI): domain Eukaryota; kingdom Metazoa; phylum Chordata; class Aves; order Passeriformes; family Sittidae; genus Sitta; species Sitta carolinensis. The sequence goes on from JAVUNC010000109.1 coordinate 17,517, forward strand.
CCCTGCCCATCATGGAAATGGCCATGGGTACACTGGTGTGCCCTGGGGCATGTGACCCCACAAGAGGGGAAGCAGCACATCCCTCCCTTGCATCCCTCCACCATGCCCATACTCCTATTGCCAGGAAGCCCCCACAGATGCATCCCCATGGCTACGGCCTGATGCCCCTGGGCCTGTAACCTTATTCCAGTGTCCCTGCCCCATAGCCATGGTCCCCTCACCACCCTTGTATGTCTTCCTGCTCCTCTGCAGCTGCTCTTTCTGAGATAAAAAGCCACATTTCCTGTGTGTGCAGCAGGGAATTGAAACTGTTGGGCCAAGAGGAGGTGCCAGGGCTTCTGTGCAGTGCAGTGCACAGAGTGCTGGACACCAGGCACCAGCAGCGGCAGCGGGCAGGGTCTCCCTGCAGTGCCCATCATGGCCCTCAAGCCAAAGGCCTGAGTGGGTCTGGGGGTGTCACTGGGCTTTGTGGGGGGACACACGGCATGGCTGGAGCGTTCTGGGGGTCACGGGGGGCTGTTGGTGGGGAGGACAGAAGGTTGGCTGAGGGAGGTGGGACCGTGGCAGTCAGGGCTTACAGGGAGGGTGTTTCCGGGGCTGCTGGATATCTTGGGTTTGACTGGGAGAGGGAATTTTCTCCCCAGAAGCTGCTCCAGTGCTGTGTTTGGGATTCAGAGTGAGAACAACGTTGGTAACACACTGAGTTGGAGCCCCGTTGAGCTCACTCCAAGTGAAGGACTTTTCAGTGTCCCATGCTCTGCCAGCGAGGGGGAGCACGGCCAGGGGACCCGACCCCAACTGGCCAGAGGGATATTCTGGACCACAGAACCTCTTGCCCACTATAGAAACTGGCCAGGAGCCACTGACTGCTAGTGGGGAACAAGCTGGGCCTTGGTCAGTGGGTGATGAGCGACTATTGGGCATTGCTGGTTTCTCTCAGGCTTTATTCTCTTTTATCGCCTTCCTATAGTAACAGCAGTAATGTCAATATATTTGGTCTTGTTTCAGTTATTTAACTATTCTTATCTCCACTCATGGGTTTTACCTTTTCCTGATCTTCCCCCATCCCACCAGAGCAGCAAGCAGCTGCGTGGGACTGAGCTCCTGTCTGGGGTAAACCATGACAGTCCTTACTGATGCTCAGCTGGGGCACAAAGAGTTGAGACAACAATAGATCTGAACAGAGCATGTTAAAGTTGTTTTAAGCATCTCTCGTATTTATTTGATTGCTGTGGCTCACGGTCTGCTCGCAGAGTTCCTGCCCATGCACTCACAGGTGCATCTTATAAAGCCCTTCCTGGTGTGTGCGTTCCCGTGGGAATGTTCATCCTCCCTGGCTCTGGGCTAAGGTTGTCATTGTGCTGTGCTTGGTACCTGCGGTAGGAGAGAACGGCTGGAGCCGACTCGAATCTGCGGGCTGTGCTCGGCACTGCCGCCGCCGCTGGGCTTCGGGAGCCGTCCAGTGGGAACTGGCAATAATTACACCTTCAGGCTTTTCTCCTGCGAGAGCCAAGCCAAGAGACAAATCCTACAGCACGGCCTTGCCTTTGCCGAGCCTTGCCTTGCCCTCCCTTTCCCAACGCTCTGCGCCTACCCAAACCCGGAGGTCAAGCCCAAGAGGATGGGCGTGCAGACAGAGGGGTCTGACAAAACCGGGGGTGTGGTGTGGTTTAGCTTGTTCCTTTTCCTTTTCTGCCTAGCTGCCTTTGCTGCCTGCCCAGGGCACTCTGCTGTACCTTGCCTGGTTTCTTACAGGCAGAGCCCAGCAGGTGCACGGCCTGGGCTCTGCTCCAGCTCTCAGGCAGCCCTGTTGTTAAGGAAACTTCCCTGTCTGAGCATCCCAGAGGCACTCTGGCAGTCACACTCCCACCACCAGACTGCTCCTGCTGGGACCAAATCCCCTTCACAGTGGGCAGCTCAAGTGAGCTGAAGGGTGCCCCCACCAGCTCCCAGCACTCTCCCCACTCTCACGCAGTCACACCAGGTTTCCCACAGCAGAGTCTCACATGTCTCGTTCCACAAAACAATGTATTGACAGCGCAGGAGCAGACAAACAAGGTTTCTCCAGGGAGGCACCTTGAACCCCTGGGCTGTTGCACCTTCACAGTCCAAGTGTAGCAAAGCCTCAGCTCTTCCTCCTGAGGCTTGGCATCTGCCCTGTCTCTGAGTGGCCACTGACCTGGCTGTGCCACAGGTCCCTGGGCTCTTTGTCCTGCCGGGGGTCAGCAGGTTCTTGCCTCGGCCTCCTGCCAGCCCGAGCTCAGCCTGCAGCAGGCACTGCAGCTGCACCCTGAGCTACCTGCACCAGGTGTGTTCCTCAGCACCTATGCTTTGCAGCTGCCATGGAGCTGCACACAGGGCCTCCTGCTCGGCCTCCTGGGACCGCACGCTGGAGCTGCTGGAGCTGCCTGAGCACTGCCCCAGGTGCGGGGCTGTGAACGCGCTGCGGGGCTCGTGGCCCTCGTGGCTGAGCAGGACATGTGGCACAGGGAAGCTGGGGCACAGCCGGTGCTGCTCTTCCCCTTGCCAAGCTGGAGAAGAGCTGCAGCTGGAGCATGTGCCAGAAACTGCTTTGGGAGCAGAGGAACGCCGACCCTGGGCTGTGCCCCTGGCTGTTTCCCAAGAGCCCCGTGGTAATCAAGCACTGCACCTCCAACAGGTTGCTCTGCCTGCCTCTTGCCTTTGTGCAACGAGCGAGGCTGGCAGGGCTCTGCAGAGTAAAAGCTGCCCCAAGGGACCAGACGGGCCAGAGGAACGGGCACTGGAGACCTCGCCAAACCCAGCCAAGAAGGGGTAGGAAGTGAGAGTGTCACCAAACGGGACAAAAGGTACTTATCCAATACCAATTTGATGTGAAAAATCAGACACTTCTTTATTCAGGCACTGGAAACACAGGGGATAACTGCTCTGGAAATGTGTTCCACTTAACAAACAAACCCCATCCATTTTATATACTTTTTCTTCTGAATCATTGTTACATACATTCTTTTACATATAGTAAAAGAACTATCTTTTATAGATGTATCTTTTACACATACTATGCCTGGTCATAAATTTAATCTTTACATTGACTTGTTCGAATTGTTAATAACTCCATCAATATTCTTAGTCTAAAGCAATCATTGGTCATCTCTCCTGAGGTCTACTGATTGGAATCCTTCATATTAAAATCAAGATAGGAAGGGTAGTGGGTTCCCAAGCAGCATTACTGGAGAGGATGACCGCAACAGAAGGGTCCAGTAACTTCCTGGTGAGGTTTCTACGGTGACATATTCCAAATACAGCATTCCTGATATTTCTATACTTTATAGTTGACAATTTTCTATTTATAATCATAGCTAACCCTTTTATATGATTTGGTTATTTGATCAAAATATTCATAACAAGAGCAGACAGGAACAGCAGAAGTCGGGGCAGTGGAGACTGGCAAGGCAGCACAGAGGTATCTGGGCTGAAGGGGAGCCTGAGGAAAGGAGAGGAGAGGGCTTTCCCTCAGCCCGTGCTTCTCTTCTGTTGCTCAAATCATGACCAAGGAATCTCATGTTGCCAGGGATGGCCAAATATCCAGTTTGCTGCAATTTCCCCAGTTGTGGCTGCTTGGCCATGACAGGGAAGGAGGTCTAAAAAGGGAAAGGGGGAAAAGCAGAGCCCAAACTGTGCATCTTTGGAGGGGCAATTCCTCCCATTCCTTCCTGCTGGCGAGGACTCTGCCTCACAGAACGACAGGCCAGGGGAGGGGGGAAGGGGTCTGTGGACAGGAGCTCTCACAGCCCTTCCGTGTGACCCACAGGGCTGTCCAACGGGGCCTCCAGGTGGGCCCCCCCTCCCCCCAAGGTGTAGTGGGCAGTTTCCCTGTGACACAATGTCAGCACGGTGATGTGACAATGCAGTGATGTGACATCTCCATGATGTAACAATGCCCCATCGCTGGGAGACCTCTGGAGCAGGAGGAGTCAGCGTGGGATTGCAGCACCACGAGAGCCTTGGAAGGAGCTGTGGAGCTCCATCTCATTGCTGGTGTCCTGCCAAAAGGCAGAGGCACTGCTGAGTGCACTGGGAACTAGGGGCAGGAGAGCAGTGGGCTGAAAGAGAGAGCTTAGCTGGTGTGCCTGGGGCTCGGGGGGCTGCTCTAGAGCCTGCGGACCTGTGCTCTCTTGCACCTGCTGTGCAGGAGGCTTATTGAGCTACTGCCCAAGTGTCTGTGTCTTCCCAGCTCGGCCCCAGAACTCCACGCCTGGGAGACTGAGCCACCAGGCTGATGGAGTTTGACCTGCTGGACCTCCCACTCGGAGTCAAGATCTTTGTGAAGCCCAAGTCCAACCCTGTGTTCTGCAGGGGAAAGCTGGGGGAAAAGGTAAAGGAAGTAAAAGGGGGCAGAAAAGCTCTTCTCTTTCATGGGGTCCCCATCGTGCACAACCCTTGTGGCCATCTGCTCTACAGCAGGAGCTGCAGCCTACAGTCAGGCAGGGCTGGGCAGCAGAGGGAAGCTCCAGGCTCCCTGGAACACTGAGAAGAAGCACTTGTCAGTCTCCTCACTGGTTTCCAACACTGTGCACATGTGTGGCCAGGTCCCTGCCAGCAGCAGGCAGCTGTGTTTGTCCGAGTGCCAGGGCAATGAGCCCCTCCAGCTCATCCTGCCATGTCGAGCCAGGCTTTGGCGCACCTTTGAAGAAAACTCCAACCTTCTCCTGCTTATTCTGTTGGCATATTTGGAAGAGCTTGGTTTTCCCTGTTTGGAGCACTGAACTCCTCCTCCTCTAGCTTGCACTGCACCTCCCCAAGGCAGAGACTTGCTGGAAGTGAAGGCAGAGGCAGCTGGCACAGCCCTTGGGCCTGCCTAACCCAAGGAGACTGGTTTCATCCATTCTCCACTGGCTGCATTTGAAGCACGGGGCTTGACCTTTTTGGTTCCATCTTTTGATTCCTTTGTGGGTGGGTCAGCAGTTCTTCCTGGTGGCCTAAGGTGTCTATTTGCTGGTGGGGTTGCTGCTGGGATTTGTCTTGTCCCCCTCAGCCCACCCCATCACAGCCCAGCCTGGCCGAGCATGGTCTTTCTGTGAGGGCGCCTGTGCCTTCAGAAGGATGGAGAAGAGTGTTGGTCTTCAAAGCACCTTGCTCTTTTCACAAATACCACATGGCACCACCTTGCTTTTCTCTCCTGCCTCCTTCATGCTTTGGAAAATGTCTCTTACAGCTTCATGGGCCATGTCCTTCTTTCAATCTGGAAGATGCCTACATCTGTCACTTGAGCGTGCAGTACAACTGCCTGCATGACCCCCACCTTCGGGACTACCACAAGCGCAAGGACATCCTGCAGATGCTGAAGAGACAGGGCCACCTCACCAGTGACAACAAGGTGGGTTTGGGTGTTGGGCCGATCAAGAAGAGCCCTCTTCAAGCGGGGCCCCCACAGCCCTTGCTGCAGCTGCCTGCTGCTGTCAGAGGGCAGGGCCGTGCGCTGGTGTCCCTGCAGCAGAAGCAGTGCCAGCATCCCCCTGGCAAGTCCCAGTCCTGCCCTTCTCAGCCTGCCCCTGGCTGCCTGTTCATCCCTGGCTGGGGGGACATCAGTGGCCCCAGCACCGGGGTATGGGGGGAGGGCCAGGGGGCAGCTCCCCTCGCGCTGGGGTCGGGCTGTCTTGGGGAGGGCCGTCTGCATGGCTTGACAGTGCTTGGGGGATTCTGCCCTCATCCCTCCATAGGTGGTTTGCACTCTAAAGGAGTTCAACGACTACAGGCAGTACCTGACCAGGATCAAGCTGCAGTTAGGGCGGATCTTGGAGCAGCAGGAGGTAGGCAAAGCACACTCCTGTGTTCAGGGGCACGGCACTGTGCAGGGCTGTGCTGCTGGGCCGGGCACTGTGGTGGGGTAAGGACTCCACGCTGGGAGCTGAGCCAGCTCAGGGCGCTGAGCTGGGCACAGGCAGCAGGGCCACGTGCAGGCACACGCAGGGAAGCCCTTCTCTCCTGCTGAGGGAAGTCCTTCTCTCCTGCTGAGGGAAGCCCTCCTCTCCTGCCCTCGTGGCCGGGCTGAAGCAGAGTGCTGGCCTGGGCCTGTGAGAATCCTCAGCACGCAGGGACCGAGCAACAGGACTCACAACTTGGTGTCACCTTCCAGGGAGGGCTTCTGGCCAAATCCAAGGATGGTCCCAAACTGCCAGGAACCACTGACACTTCCTGCTGGGCAGAGCGGCGGCCGCAGCCTCAAAAACCTTCTCACCCATGTCCAAAGAAAAGCAAAGAGACCCCCGTGAAATCAGGGAGATTGAGAAGAGGGAAAATAGCTTTGGACAAGGGCCAAACCTGCTCCAGAGCTGAGCTGAGCGCTGCTGCTGACTCCCAGAGGAAGCTGGACAATCTCACTGACTGCCTCTTTAAAGCTGTCTTTGAGCAGCTGACCACAGCAGAAGCCCAGAAGCTCCAAGAGCTGGTTGAGACTGTTGTGCACAAAGTCTTTGGTAGGCTCAGGGTCCCTCAGGATCACTATGTCAACTTTTTAAGAAGGGCTGCCCAGAGGATCAGAGGAATGGTTTTTGGTGGTTGTGTGAGAACAGAGAAACCTCTAGACCACCGTCAAGAAATGGAAATGTTGGCCAAAGAGCTTGTAGCGATAGTGTTGGAGATCTTGGGGAATCGTCTGGAGTCCAAAGCTTCTGCACCCAGGAGGGCAGCCAGGTGGAAGGAGCAGCCTGTTGATAGAGGAGCCATCCAAGCAGACAAATCCAAGGAAGCTGTAACAGACGGAGCACGTTTACAGGCTTGCCTGGACAAACTCACCAGACTAGTTGCTAAGAATGTTCACTGCCTCTTGAAATCCATGGTAGCTTCTCAGTTTGAAGGAGACTCCACCTGTGAGTACACTGAAATCCTGGAGCCTCCCAAGGCTAAGGTCTCCAACAGACAGATGCAGCCAGGAATCTCTGGAGCAGCTGAAGAACAAAGCCAGGAAGCAAGCATAAGAGTAAAGCTGTCTCCCTTAAGATCACAGCTCCATGCAAAAGGGACTGGCTATTCCAAAATCAGGGAGCCCAAGAATCCTGAAGTGGTGAAAGAGAGGTTGGTGAGAGAAGCAAAGCCAGCAATTTCAAGGAACACTTTGGACATAAGGACGATGGCAAATCGGATTGTTCATTCTTTATTGGACCAGATTGGTCAGCATGGGCCTGCATTGACTCCCAGAGAGAATTTTCAATGACCTGTCCCAAACCCAGCCACATCCCAAGGCAGAGAGGAGAGCTGTGCTGCTGAGAACACCCTCCCCTCCGTGGACCCACAGTTTTCCCGACAGCCCTTCCCTCGTGTGAGTCCTGCCCAGGCCGGAGCACAGCGCAGATCAGTGCACCCAAAGCTTGTCTGAGGCAAGCGAGATGTGTGGCAGGAGAGCTGAAGACCCCCCCGGACAGCAAACCTCACACCCTTGTTTGGTCAATAAAGAGTTTACTCCTAAGGCTTTGTTTGTGCTTCCTCCAAACCATGCCACAGTGCCTCTGCTCATTTTCCCCGCTGTAACCTGTCCCATCCTCTTCCCTTCTACAGCCTCAGGCACACTGCAACCCAATTTTACAGGAAATCTGAGCTAGGGAGGCAAGGAGTAGCCAGTGTTTTAGTCTCATACAGCAAGCTTTGCTGTCAGTCAAGTGAAGGGATATGTCCCATTGGAGGCAGCCTGGCTTTGACTTTGTGTGAAGGACAGTGATGTCTTTGCCTTGCAGTCCTTTTTGCAGGGCACTTTCTCCTCAGACCAAGCTGCCCCAGAAGCTCTGCAGGAGCATTGGCTGTCTCTGTGCTGGGTGAATATCTAAAGAGGGGGTGCCAAGAGGCTGGAGCCAGGCCTTCCTCAGTGCTGCCCAGCAATTGGACAAGAGGCAACAGACAGAAACCCTTCAACAGGAAGTTCCACCTGAACATAAGGAAGAAATTCTTTCCTGTGCAGAAACCATCCGTGGGAGTGGCAGTCAGAGGTTTTAGAGTGTACAGGCACCCCGTGTCAGTTGGAGTTTGTCACCTTTGGCTAGTGCAGGGGCTCCCACTAATGACAGGCTCAACACATTTTGAACTCATGAGCTGTGTCCCTGCCCAGCTGCCCAGCAGGGCTGTGGGGACATGGGAGAGGCAGGGCAGGTGCCAGGGCCAGCAGGGAGCTGGGATGGGCAGAGAGCCAGGGAGGGCCTCTCCAACAGTCCCTGCAATGCAGGGCTTTGCAACCTGGCAACCGTCAACAGGCCATGGAATGTTGGCACTTGGACCCTGGCAACCAGCAACAGCTCCTGGCTATTGGGGTTTGGACCCTGGAGCTGTCAACAGCTCGTGAGCATTGTGCCTTGGACCCTGCAAAGGCCAACGACCTTTGGATATTGGTGTTTAGACTGTGCAAAGGCTGAGGGCCTTTGGAGACTGGGGTTTGGACCCTGCAAACACCCAGGGCCTTTGGACACTGGCGTTTGGTCACTGCTCGTGCCAAGGGGAGGATGGAGAGCCAGCGGGTGAGTGAGTGAGAAAGCCGCTGCTCTCCTTGTGCCAGCCCCAGCAGGGGCCTGGGTGGGCCTGGGCTGTGCACACGGGGAACACTTCCCTTTGGGAATAGCAAGGGATTAAGAGTTGGCTGTTCCAGAGCTGGCAGCACCTTTGGTGCTTGCCGTGGGGACAGGCCTGGGAGGGAACGGGGCGCTCCTGGCCATCCCAGAGCACAGCCTCCTCCATCCTTGTCCCACTGGAGGCTGTGGGCACAAACAAGGGAGCAGCTTTTCATTGCCTTCCCCTCAGTCCAACTTACAGCACAGCCTCAGCTGTGCTCCCAGAGGCAAGAATGGGTTTCTCCCAGACATGTCCATGATGATCCCCAGAGGCCCAGAGGGGGCCACGGGGATAACGGGAAGATGCTCCAAGGGCTGGAGCACCTGTGCCAAGGGGAAAGGATGCAAGAGTTGGGGTTGTCCAGCCTGGAGAAGGTTCCAGGGTGACCTTAGAGCCCCTTGCAATGCACGAAGGGGCTGCAAGAGAGCTGGAGAGAGACTTAAGCCAGGGCCTGCAGGGACAGGACAAGGGACAATGGCTTCCCCCTGAGACAGGGCAGAGATGGATGGGATATTGGGAGGGAAGTCTGCACTGTGAGGGGGGGCAGGCCCTGACACAGGTTGCCCAGAGGAGCTGTGGCTGCTCCTGGATCCCTGGGAGTGTTCAAGGCCAGGCTGGATGGGGCTCTGGGCAACTGCCCTTCTGGTGCTCTTAGAAGTGATGAGACACCTTCCAGCATGTTCCTTTGTCAAACTACTGGGCTGAAAAGATTCCCAAGGAGGGGAGGAAGAGCTCAGCTGGAATTGCTGTGCTCTGGGACAGGCTGGGAAGCACTTAGAGGTGACTGCCTCAGGGGCAGCCATGCAGTCTGAGTGTGCTCTTCTCTGTGCTCTTCCAGGGAGCTCGAGGGCTTTCTCACCAGGGACGTTCCTCCAGAGCCCCTGAGGTGAGTCAGCTGTGCTGAGCTGGCTGGCATTTTGAAACTGGTTCTCCGTGAATGGACACTGGTTCTTGTGGGATCAGAGAGGCATCTCAGTGGTACTTTGGAGTAGGAACAGAATAGCTGACTAATAGCTGGATGTGGGCTTTCAGGTGCTGTCAGAGGACAGTGATGGCGTGGCCAATCCCATCACCTACACTGACAATCCTGGGAACACCCTCTCAACTCTGACATCCACTGATGAACAGCATCACTTCAAATGGGTTCGGAAAGCCACCGACAATTGTGGGCGTTTGCAGCGACGTCTTGAGCAAGTGATGGAGGAAGGCCAGAGGCTCAAAAGCCACCAGCACAACATACAGTCTGTGATACAAGAAATCAGAAGGTGAGTGTTTCTTCCTCCTCCTCTCCAGATGTTTTTACATTCCTAGGACAGAAAATGGAACAGACTCAAGAAAAAGAAAAAAAAATCCACAATGTGAAGATTATTTTCGTTGCATCTAAAGCCAGCAAAGCACTCGTGAGCCATGTGCTCCTGTTTGTGCGGCTGAGCGCACTCCTGAGGGAAGTGGAAAGCAAGCCAGCCAGCCCTGAGTTGAGTAGTAGTCAAACCATGCAGATGTTGAGGGAAACCTCAAGTTTCTCTTGGGTTTAGTTCCTTGTTCTGGGCATTGAACATCCCTCTTTCCTTACCAAGTAGCTTGACATCTTCAGAACTGAAGCTTCATCTTCGACACTCCAGGCTCTTACCTCGGCACATTGGGAGCAGCACGCTGCCAGTCAGGGTGAAGCCAGAGGCTCCTGCTGAAAATCTCGAGGGCCTTCAGCTTCCAAGCACGCTCTTGAGCAGTGTGAGGCAGGTCCTAGAGCTGGTTAGAAAGCAGCAGGGAAAGAAAGCTCTTTGGAAGTCTCCACAGGCTCTGGGGATTCTTGCTGACTGTTGATGGGCCCCCACCTGCCAAAGCCACCAAGGTCCCTCTGGATGGTCCCTCTCACTGTGTAAAGAAGGACAAGTCCCTTGGGCTACTGCCTGCTTAGCCAGCAACACTCAAAGAAAGGTGGCAAGTCTACTCCTTGACCTCGCAAGAGTTTAAACTGCAGTCTCTGCATTCACGTAGTTGTTGTTCAGACAAAAGGGTGTTCTGATTTTTCACAAGTGCTGCCGTGACCATGAGTTGTTACTGTATCATGGCAAGTAATTCGGAAGTCTCTTAAATACAGGGTGTCTGGAAGACCATGTACCTTTATGTCCATTATCAAGAGCATGAAAAAGTCAGGAGTCAGCCAGGACAAGAGTCTGCTCTGTGGCCCTGCAGAGCAGCTTGGAGGTGCTGGTGAGAGAAGGGCTGTGAGCAGAGGCTGGGCCTTTGCTCGTTGGCCCAGCCTGTTTGGGCACAGCTACCCCGGGTCATAGGTCAGGAGCAGCAACTGAAGGTTGGACTGTTGAGGTCAAGTTGGGCTGGGCTCTCTGTACTATGCCAGGCCATAAGGAAGGCCTGGGCACTCCCTCAGAGGGCCCTGCTTTGCTATTGAAATGACACAAATGTGCCTTCTCTGGACGAGTTTCCATGCCACCCGTTTTCCATACTCAGGTGTGGGGATGTTGAGCCACATCGTCATGGAATAACAGGCTGGGGGTGTCAGGAGCAAGCAACTCATGTCTCTCTGTATTTGCAACCTGTAGGTCAGCAAAGAAGAACCTGGAATTCAGCCTGTTTGCTGCTCAGCAGCACATATCTCATCTGGAGATGACCAGGAACCATCTGGAGGCTCAAGTGCAGGCCAAGGAGGAGATACAAGGTGAGAACCTGGTGTGCTTTGTTTGTGGTGCCACCCCTGCCTAGAGAAGCTAAGCACCCTGTAAAGCCACCCTTGTGCACAGGGCTTGTGAGGAGTGGTGGGGCTGGAGGCCCTGCAGGGGCCTGAGGTCAGTAAAGTCAGTAAAGACTCTGACTCTTGCTGTTGCTGGTGTTTGCAGGAGAAGTGAAGTGCCTGCACCGTGAGCTGGAAGCAGAGAGAGCTCTCAGGAGGCAGGAAAGGGAAGACACAGCTCAGCAGCTCTTGCAGGCAGAGCAGCATCAGCAGCAAAGACTCCGGCTTCAGAGAAGTGCTCACCAGCTGGACATAAACAAGCTCCTGCAAGACCTGGTAGGGGACAATCCGTTTCTGAATTGTACAAGCTGGCCCTGGGGGTTGCTTTAGCACAAGCAGAGCCTGGGGGTGTGAAAGGGCAGCAATCCTCAGCCAGAGGCTGCCTGCTGCTTGGCCGGGCAGCAGAGCCAGCAGCTGGGACTTGGAGGTGTGTGAAGGCCCCCAGGATGGTGCTGGGACAGTAAATGCAGCCATGGCTTCAGTGAGGGTTTAAGGCGAGTTCCAGACCAGGTTGGGCAGAGCCCACCCAAAGCCTGGCAGCCTGGGCAGGATCTTCCCCGAGCCCCACCTGCCGTGGAGCAGAGGCCAACGTGGAGCAGAGGCCAACGTGGAGCAGAGGCCAACAGTGCTGCCGGCCACAGGCGTGGGAACTCGGTTCCTTTCTTGATGTGGTGGGCAGAGGGATTAGCTTTGGGCTGGAAGCAAATGGAACAGGCCCCTTGTCCTTCAGTCCTTGTGACTGGGGCATCAGAGAGGGGCAGGTGACACCTCCTTTTCTGAGTGGTTGGACTCAATGCTTGGGAAGGCCTTTCCCAACAGAAATGATTCCACAAGGCTGTGATTCTTGCACCTGCTGAGGCTCCTTTTAAATTCCCTGACAGGACACAGGTTCTGCAGCGCAGAAAGTCAGTGCTGTTGTCTTTTCAGGTTGGGCATTGTGGGAGGGATGAAGCTTCACATTTTTCAGCAAAAAGCTTGCCTGGCACTTCATCTTGCAAAGTTTTTTCTCCCCTCCTCAGGAAAATGAGTGCAAAAGGCACCGTGCAGAGTTGCAGGAGACGCTGGAGCACTGGGAAAAAGAGAGGGCAGAGAGAGAGCAGGAGCACGAGAAGGTGCTGTTTGAGATGAGGCAGAAAGTTGTCACCCTGCAGGCCCAACAGGAAGTGGAAAGAACCAGATTTGAAAAGGCCAAGCAAGAGGTAATGATGGTGAAAGGAGAATTGGTGTGTCTTTTTGCAAGGCTGGAGCTGTGGGAGATGGCAGGATATGGGGCTGTGTGGAGCGTGCCCTCTGTGTCTTCTACACTGAGTTTGGTCTGGTGAAAGCTGAACAGGGGCTATGCTTGGACCAGGAATGAGCCCAGTCATGGGACACCAGGCAGAAACATCAGCTTTCAGCTGAGATTTTTCTGCTGCTCTAGTGCTCTGTTGTCCTAAGACGAACCTCAGAGTATCCTCACTGTTCTCTTACCGCTCCCCTTTTGGTGTGTACTGCTTGGTGTTCCTGGGCAAAGTGAGTTTGAGGGACTTTTCTTTTGTGGGCACGGGGAGGGCGCAGCAGGAACGCTGACAAGAGAAAAGTCTTTTGAAAGACTTGTCTGGAGTATTCCTGAACAGCAACCCAGAGATGTCTTCTGGGCTGTGTTTTAAGTCACTTCCTGGGAAGCCATGGCTGCCCCGGGGCAGACTGTGGCCCAGGGGAGCAGCAGCCAAGTGCTCTGAGAGCACGTGAGCCCATCACTCTTTGCCTCTTGCCACACTGAGGTTGCAGGAGAAATGTGAAGCCCTCTGCTCTTTCCTTCTGTGCAGGTCCTGCTGGAAGAGCAGAATGAGAAGAGGGCTTTATCAGAGGCACTGCTCCAAAGTCAGGGAGAGCTCAGCCGTGCATGCCAGCAGGTGCAGCAGCTCAGGCAGGAGGTGAAAGAGCAGCAAGAGAAGGGGCAGGTAAGGCTGGGTGGGCAGGGCAGAGAGTGCAGGGCAGTGAGAGGGGCACAAAGGGCAGCTCCTGGCACTGAGCAGGCAGGGGCTGCTTCTGGCCCTGGCAGCACAGAGCCTGGTAAGCTCCAGAGCTCCGCCCCAGGAAGGAGGGCTTGCAGAGGAAGCAGAGCTGGGTGGAGGAGCCAAAAGAAGTAGCTGAAGGAATGGAACTTAGAGAGAGCAAGTGGATAAAGCTGAGCCTGAGGGCAGGCCCCCAAAAGTTACTCTGCGTTTTGTTGCCAGACCATCAAGGAAGAGCTGGAAGCTGAGCTGCAGGAAGCTCGCAGTGAAATCCAGGCAGCACAGAGGAGGCACAAGGAAGAACTGCAAGGCATCAGAGAGGAAATGAATGTCCTCCTTGAGCAGAGGGAGGCCCTACAAAAGCAGGTGAGTGAATCAGCAGTGGCACCACAGTCATCCAGTGAGGGGTCTGTGGCCTTGGTGCTTTTCCATGGCAGAGCAGCAGCTGATGGGGTGATCCCTGGGGCTGCCTTGTGCTCTGGGGGCTCCACGGCAGCTGCTCTGAAGGACACTCAATGCTCTGCTGAACCTCAGCTGCTGCCTTGCACAACTGGGCTAGTCCTCTGGGTTATGGGCCAGCACCCATCAGCATGGATTCCTGCTGGCCTCTTCTTGCTAGCTTTGGTTTGGGAGGTGCTTTTCCAGGTGCCTTTGGTGGGCCACTTAGAGACTGAAACAAGTTGTCTGTGTCCATTGTGATTCTGGTGCTGCCAGGAGAGGGAGAGATGGAAAGTTGTCCTTTCCCTTTCCTCACAGCCTCTGCTGAGGCTGACAGTGATAGGCTGTGGCTGTAGCCTCTGACTGCTTTGTTCTGTTTGACTGGAGGTGGGAGAGTTGACATCTCAGCTGGCAGCCTCCCGAGAGTGCCAGGAAAGGACTGTGCAGAGAGCCCAGCAAGATGTGAGCCGGGCACAGGAAGAGTCAAGGCAGAAGCTCTTGGAGGTTGAACACGGCCAGAAGATGCTGGAGGAGGCAGAACATCAGAACAAGGAGCTGCAAGTGCACCTGCAGAACTTGGAGAGGGAAAGGAGTCATTGGGAAGAAGTGGCACAGCACAATTTAGAATTGCAGGCTTATGAGATTGCCCTAGAGCAGCATCAAGTCAGGTAAATGAAAGCCTAAGGGACTCTGAGTTACAGTGAATGAATTCCCTCTTTGCCATCTTTGCTCCTGCCAGGGGCACGGGCAGCATTTCCTAAGTGGCAGAATCTGAACTCTCCGTGCAGACACATCTCATTGTCTGGATGTTGTGTTTCATTGTCTTTTCTTTGAAACCTTCAGTTAAGAGTTTTTCTGAAGACAAAGGCTTCTGGGGCAGCCCTTTCCCTCTAGGGACTGTTGTGTTGTTAGGTTAGGTGGGTGTGTTAACCCTGCCCAAGCAGCAGTGTAAGGAGCTGCACACATCCATCAGCTCCCCCTTGGGTGCCGTAACTTGAAGCCTTTGGGATCTGGATCAGCCTGGCATCTGATGCCTTTGCTGGGCTGAACCATCCTAAGGCCCAGATTGCTGATGGAGGCCAGATTGCCCTCAGAGGCAGCCAAGAAACAAGAAGGTCTCTGTTGCGTCGTTCCTCCTCAAACGCTCCCCGGTGCCTGGAGAGGGTCAAGCAGGGTCCCTGCCAGCCTGCACAGTCACAGGGGTGACTGTGCAAAGAATGCAAGAAACGAGACCAAGGTTAGGGGGCTTCTCCAGCTGATCAAGTCCTGCCAGTCTTCAGTGCCGCAGCATTCTTCTGCTCAGAAGGAGACAAAGGAAGGCAGGGCGCTCTTGCTTGCCTGGAGGCTTCTGCATCTTCCATCAGGTTGTGCTCCAAGCCTCTGTTGCCACTTGTGCCTTTGGCCTTTGTTTCTCCAGCTGAAAGTAGGATGGGTGCTGGCAAATGTTAGGGAACTTCCCAGAGACCCCCTGGCTGTCGGGTGCTGCTCCTCCTACCTGGACTTACAAGATGGGGGTCGGAAATGTCTCCTCCATGTTGACCAAAGCCGCCCCGCTTGGAGCCTGGTCAGTCAGAGGAAAATTGTTCCTCTGCCCTAATGCCATTGTTGCAAGATTTTGTTAGGCTTGGATTCACATTCCCATCTGAAAAAGAAGGTAGGGCATGTAGGCAGGAACTGCCCGTTCTGTCAGGAGCAAAAGCAGAGTGGGCACACGCTGGGCTGTGACTGCAGGGGGAACAAACAGCCAAGTTGTTTAGACAAACCTCCTCTGAGAGAGCAGTTTTTCCCTGAGCTGGTGCAAGTCCTGAGAGTTCATAAAATGTGATACTGTGCAGTAATGAGTTGCATGCTTCCCTTCTAGGCTGATGCTGTCTCTGGAGGAAAAGAACGTGTGCCTCAGAAGGCTGGAAGAAAAGAACGTGGTGCTGAACAGCCAGGTGTCTGAGTTTCGTTCCGCTCTTCAGCAGGCTGAACGGCTCGCTTCAAACTGCACAAAACAAGTGCAGGAGATCAACAGCCAGGTAAGCTGTGCACTGGCATCCTCTCCTCCAGGGACACACAACACCCCCTCTGGCTTCCAGGCCCCCGGCTCTTTCCCCTGCCAGCAGCATCCACTGCTGCCGTGTTCTGCCCGGGGCTGCTGCTGCACCCTGAGGCCAAGGGGGGATCTGGTGTCTGCTGATGATGTTTTCCCCTTTACTCTGCCGGGTCCCAGCAGGAAATCTGGGAGGAGAAGCAGCAGCAGACTCCTTTGGAGCTTCTCTGTCCCTCTGTTAGCAGTGTTGTCCCAGACGGAGTTGGAGCCTGTGCCGGGCACCGAGCAATGTGGGGACACAGGCGTGGCTCTGGCAGGCTGGGGAGGGCACTTCCAGCACAGCCACTTCAGGCCGTGTTCAGAGCTGCAGCCTCAAGGATGCCCATTGCCTCTCTTTTTCCCTCTTTTCTCCACATTTGTCTCCATTGCAATCCTTGGTTCTCTACCCTCTGTTTCCTGCATGTTTTTGCCTGAAGTAATTTTTTGTTGCTCTCCCAACTGCCGGCTCATCTGCCCCAGGATCAGCCCTGACCCTGAAGCTCTGTGCATCCATCTTCCAGATCCAGGCCCTGCAGGACACAGTGCTGGAGATGGAGGCTACCCAGGCAACTCGAGAGAAGCAGCTTCTACAGGAGCTGGAAAAGTCCCAAGCAGGAGAACAGTGCTTGAGGGACGCCGTGCGTGTGCTGGAGGCTGAGGTGTCTGAGCTGCGTGTGAGGCTCCAGAGCTCTGATAACAGAGCAGAGGCCTTGGCCACACAGTGTCAACAGGCCAGTGGTGCCCACCAGGAAACTCAATCCCAGCTGGACAAACTGCTCTTGGCTCTCCACCACATGATCAGGGACAGCAGAGACTTGGTCACTTGGAGCTCAGGCAAGTGTGGGAGGTGAGGTGAGCAGGTGTGAGAGAGCAGGTGGAGTGAGGTTCCTGATCATCCTGGTATGACACATTCACAGTGTCAGTTGAGGCTAAGTCAGGCCTTGGGAAGTCTTGACAGCTTGACTTCCCTGCAGAGACACAAGTCCATGTTTGTATGTAGAGAAATTATTGGAGTCAGAAGGGAGAAGGACCCCAGTCCTGTCAAGCCACAGGGCCCATGCTGTTGTCTTTGGGGCAGTGCTGACATTAGTGGCCATCAGGATAACATCAGCCTGAGACACACATTCTGCTGCAAGATGAGTTCTGGGACGATGACAAAGGCACCTTCTCCTAGGTAGAGAGGCCTTGTTTGTTAGAAATGGTTGAATGAAATCTTGAACCAGAATGCCTTCTCTTTTCAGAAGAGGGTCATGTTGTGGGCCTAAGTGCTTCTCAGGCTGGGGATGTCCCTGCAGAGTTCACAGTGGACAGAGTGGTGGCAGCTCTCCAAGACTTGCAACAGCACCTGGAGCATTCCCAGAAAGATCTGGTAATGTGTGCCCCATGCACCCAGAAATCCTGTTTTGCTGCTGGGCTGCTGGACAAGCACAGTGCCAAGGCCAGGATGGGTGTCAGTCCTTGTAGGGGGGTTGGCTCACTGGCATGGGGAGGCAGGAGGATCACAATCACATCTCCCAGTACAGTCCAGCGGCCCTTCCCCACCTGGACTATTTCTCCTTTAGCGTTTGTAGCCCTTTGTCTCCTGCCGGCAGTGGCACTGAGAGGTGATTCTGCTCCTCTTACCTCTTCCAGAATGATGCAAGGAAGAAGATACAGGCCTTGGAGCTGGAGCTGAGCACGGGACAGGCTCAGATGGACAATCTCAGTGCCAGCAATCAGGAGCTGCAGATACAGTTGGATGAAAGTCGGGCAGGTACAGCTTCTCCTCTCCCACCCACTGCCCCATCCTGTCTTTCCAGCAGGGTTCTCTGATGCCACACAGAGGAAAAAGGCAGTGCCCTGAGGTGGCAGACAGGAAAAACAACCAGCAGGAGATTTATCTATCAAAGTAACAGTGAAAGCTTTTTCTTGAGAAAGCTGCTGTGGCTGGCAGTGCCATCTGGCTGTGCTGTGGCTGATCCGTGCACAGCTGGTGCCTTTCAGGTGCTGTGTCTGTGCTAAGGAGCTGTAGCTGGATGCCTCAGCTCCATTCCCCCAAACTCCAGGCCCTGCCAGAGCCTCCAGACTACTTGGCCCCTCTGCAGCAGGGCTGCACAGGCATTCCTGCTCCTTTAGCTTTCTTGGGTTGCTCACTCTGCACAAGCACAAGAGCAAACACACTCTCCTATTCCTCTGAACCTTGCCCCTTTCATTTCTGCTTTTCTCTCTGCCGGAAAGTTTCCTTCCTTTTGGTCAGCTTTGGAGCCCTTGTGGGCTTAGGGCCTGGCAAAGACAGGCAGGCAGAGAAGACAGTGCTGTTGTCTCTGCAGGATGCACATCAGTTTGCCTCTGCTTTGTTTTTCCCCTTCTCCTTCTCCTTCCCTCCTGCAGCGCTGTGCAGAGCAGAAGAGGA
>JAVUNC010000110.1:0-35599 GCA_032173965.1 Sitta carolinensis
CAGAAAATACGTTCAACTTAAAAAAAGAAAAACTCGAACCAACCCCAAACCAACAAAACCATGAGGTAGTGAACTTAGGGGCTGTTGTTTTAGTCAGACAGGGCTAACCCAGGTTTTTCAAAAGAGGTTTCCAACAATGCATGCCAGAAAATATTAATGCAAACAAAATGCACTCTCCTCCCATATACTGTATAGAAATAGATAAATAAAAAAACCCAAAACTCAATTCTCCAGCAGTACCTGAAGAGGTTTTTTTAAACCTTTGTCTTGCAGTACATAAATGAATGTTCACATGATAGTACAAGAACTACTTACCTGTCTAAATAGTTAATAATATTAGGGTGCTTCTTGTCCCTTACAACGAGGAGTTCATTGACAATTAATTCCTTTTGGGGCTGTTTTAGGAGACTCACTTTCTTTATGGCCACCTAAAATGACATTGAAAACCATTAACCTGAGAAGTCTGTTGCACAAGATCAGAATGAACATGGAGTGAGTGTTTCTGGAGGAACAGAGCCCAGCTATACCAAACTGCCTGGTGATTACACATCAGAGTTCAGTCATTGACATGACAACAGCCCATGTCTCTGCTGGCTCAGCTACTAGTTAGAATGCATGACATTTTGTCTTGTCAGTTTGCTAACAACAGTCTCTTAAACTATCAGCCTCGAACTCTAACAATACTCTGTGCCTAAATTCTTTTCCAATGGCCTTAGTTTATCAGCACTATTACCATTCATACACGATTTGCAAGCACAAAGCAGTTTTGTTCCTGTGAAAATAACACAAAATATCTGGGAACCCTTTAGGAATTCTATGGAGTTGGATCATTTTTCAAATGCAACTGTTGCTCTCCTTGATGGCAAAACAAAGGAAACAGACAGGCATTACAGATAAAATGCCATCCTAAAAGGATCGTTAATGTTACCCTGCAAAAAACAGAATCTTACCACTTCTTAACTTGTTGACTTTTGATTTTGCAACTCTAAAGAACATCCTTGAACAGTTTAGATTTGCAGCTGTTTCCTGGCCTTAAAAAGAAATAATCCGCTCCATGGAATTTTATGGATATGCCCTGAGTTCCTTGTAGACTTCTCTCTAAGCACAATTACAAAGCATGGTACTCCAAGGGGATTAGAAGCTACCAGGAAGAATCAGGTGTATTTGCTGTCAGACAGATAAGAGCTTTCAAAAGTCTTAAGCTGTAGCCCCAAAGAGCTGTCCAAAAGAGATGGGGCAGGATAATACCAGTCTGTGATTTGTAGGAACAGCCTTTACAGGAAAGATCACCTGGAAACCCAAAGCTCCAGCACAGCTCACACCAGAGGCAAAGGCACTCAAGAACTGCAAAATCTGGGATGATTGACACTTACCTTTCCTCCTGTGGCAGTATCAGCCGCTGTATAGACCGTTCCAAAACCCCTGGAAACAAAACAGCAGCAAAGAAAGGAGAAGCCATTGAGTTCCTACAAGTGAAAGTCAGCCCAGACAGGAGAGCTCTGCTGCCTGGAATCGTTTATAAAACACCTGGCATCACCTACTCATCAGCCAAGAGCACAGCAGCCCACCAGCCCTCTGCAGGGTGTCCAAAAGAAAATTTAGGTGCAACACGAAGGTCTAGTACAAATCTCAGATGCACACATTGGATTTATTTTACTTCCAAACCTATGAGGGGCCTGGGTGGGGCATGGAGCACGTCTACAAAGACTGGAAAGTAATATCTTTCTTGTTTTTTCCACATTGCCTTTCTGAGTCCTCAAGAACTCTTACTGCTCTGTTCTCAGATCTCTTATTTGAATCTATATAGGCCCCTATTATTTTGAGAAAAAGAAATGATTTCTCCTGAGAAAATAGGTAAAGAGGTGCCAGGAACTAGAGAGACAGGAGATCTTCCAGGTCCTGCTCCTTGCGGAAGGCAAGACACTTACCATATGAAGCTGTGATGACACCTTCTAATCACAGTTACAAATTCTGATCAGTACTGAGAGACAGAAGGATTTAAACCCCGTGTCTGAACACATTTGGAGCTTGCCTGACTTCACACTTGATCGTACACCAGTAAAATACCTGGCCTGTTGTTCTGGAGAAGGAACTGGGTTCGGCTTACCCTTTGGCAATTTTTTCCAGTCCAACATATTTTGTCACAGGGTCTCCCACACTCACAACACTCCCTGAAAGGAACAAAATGAAAGATCACTTCAAAATGGAGAAACCATTATCCAGCAGGTGAAAAATGCAGCCCCGCTCTCTGGGGCTGTGAGCTGTAGTCATTTGGGTAACAAGAACAGCAGCAACAACAACAAGACAGGCAGCCCCATAGCACAGGTGACCTGCACAATGACTGGTTTTCTACAGCCCTTTGAAGACTTACCTTGGCAGGAAACCAGGAAAAGGCAGAAACATTCAGAGGAGACAGACAGAGGGAAAGAACACATACCAAGGCGAGTGTTTGTTGTCTATGAACATTAACACAGCTCTATCAGACAAGAAGTTCAGAAGACCTACTTAGTTTGCCTAGAATCTCCTCCTTTATCTTCTTTTGCTCCTGGAAGATGTTGCTACTCCAACGGCTGGATTTCTCAGGTGTGGGAATGCCTGCTTCAGAGGCTACTGGTAAAGCATCATCTCCTGTTCCAGAGGATGCATAGATCTGTGACAAGAAATCAGTTTGTGTCAGAAAGGTGCCTAGCAGAGATGCTTCTCATTAGTACTTCAGGCTTTAGGAAGTGTCCATTAGGAACCATGTTCCAGCCCTTCAGAGGCCAACCCTCTCTTGACATGGCAGGACTGCACAGGACTCTCTTCATCAAATTTGGTCACGTAAAAGGTACAGGTGCAGTCTAATCTGTTAATTTAGCTACTTAGATAGTCCAAGGAAAGGGGCAGGAACCTCCACAGGACAGTTTCTGTGAACTGTGCCTTTGGACCACTAGCTCCACTGATGACAGATACAAAGCTTGCACAGATACAAAGGGGCTCACTTTTACACCAGTACCATTTAAAGACACAATGCTATCTATCTCTTATCCAATGGTAAGATAAAATCATAGGCCCTATCAGAATGCCAGGAAAATGATGATTAAACTTGAAAGTTCAGAGCTGATTTTCCAGGTGCCAGTGGCTGGGAGTGGGGGAAGCTCTTTGTCACAGTATGCCCTCAGAATTTTCAGCCTTGAATGACCAATGCTGCCTGATCAAAAACAGACAACTCTGAATTACACCAAACACAATGCTGAGCAAAGCTGGCCCTTACTGATTCTGGACGCTCCAGTTCTGGTTCAAAAACAGGTGGAGCTTGGTTGTCTTCCTCCTCCTCATATTCTCTAGAAACAGAGGGAGCCCAAGCAGCTTCTGATTCTGGTGTTTTGCTCTGTGGATAGACAGCAGTGTGAGCGACAGTGTGTCACAAATTATTTACAATCTTATTAATGTGCATAAATCTATCCAGCTATACTAAGGAGAAATCATCAACTTGGATAGAAATGGGATTCTGAGTTGCTAAAACTAAATTAGAGAGGGCTAATTAGACAATGCTGCATATTGTGACCAAAGCTGGCCCTTACTGATTCTGGACGCTCCAGTTCTGGTTCAGAAACTGGTGGAGCTTGGTTGTCTTCCTCCTCCTCATATTCTCTAGAAACAGAGGGAGCCCAAGCAGCTTCTGATTCTGGTGTTTTGCTCTGTGGATAGACAGCAGTGTGAGCGACAGTGTGTCACAAATTATTTACAATCTTATTAATGTGCATAAATCTATCCAGCTATACTAAGGAGAAATCATCAACTTGGATAGAAATGGGATTCTGAGTTGCTAAAACTAAATTAGAGAGGGCTAATTAGACAATGCTGCATATTGTTGTGAACCATGTATTCCACAGCAAAAGCAACAACTTTCTGTCTGCAAAACCAGGGTTTTGTCTATTTAAAAGCTCTTTAAGAGAAAATTACAAAACAGCCAGAGCCTCCTTTTTTTGCTGATGTAAAGACACTGTAAGGAACTTTCTTTCAGGCTACAAGGCCAGCTCCTATTGCAGCAGGCAAAGTTCATGGCTTGCTCCACAAACCCAAAATGCTTGGCACATCACAGGTTACTTTGCCACTCACCGAAGCATGGGCTTTTCTGTATCTAGATGCAAGTTCACCTGTAATGGGCAAGGAAAAATTAAACAGATGTTGTTAGAAAACTGTCTTTTGTGAAGAATCCTACAGAATGAGTCAAGTCGACCCAAATAAAGAGCATTTTTCTTCCAGGATGTCTCTCCAGTAGCAACAATTCTTTTCCATTGCAAGCAAGAAAAAGCGCAATAGACTAGGCTATTCTTTTTCTCCAGTCATTCTAAAGGCAGAGCATCAAATCTTTTAATTACAGAATTTAGAAAATAAGTTGCTTTCCCTCAGTTCTGGAGACAACTGCAGAGTTTTTAGATGAGACTTCTCAGAAGCTCTGCCACTCTGCATTTTGGAAGCTGTCTTGTTGAACCAGCAGCTGAGGAAATTACAGACCCTCCTGCCACGGCCAACCCGTGCAAGGAAAAGAACCCCTGCAGGTTCAATCACGAAAGCTGCCCACATCCTAAGAGAGAGCTACAGGCCTCCCCTTTGTGGCTGAAGCTGTTGACATGAGCTCTACCCAAGTCCTAGTGTCTTAATGGCCTTTTCATTTCAAAATCAACTCAGTTACTTAGGGATAGCATGAACAACACGTTGATACAAAAGCCAGATCAGATGCCCCTAGGCAAAAACCTCTACTTACTTGTCTGGTGAGTCACCAGCCAGACTTTGTCTGGGCAAGAATAGATAGAACAGCCCAGTGGAAAAAATTTGCCAGCTGCAGCAAAGATTCGCATTAACATTTCGGTCATACTGCACAGCACTTTCTCAGAGTGCACACCGGAAAGGGAAAATATGGGACCCTCAGTGACAAGGGGCACTTTGTCAGCTGAGAATCAAGAGAAGCGTCTTGCACCAAGCACGGCAGGAGCCGCTCTGGACAGTCAGGGCTCCCACGCGCCACACCAACGTTCTATTCCGTTACCTGGAGCACGGCGCGGCAGTTCCTGTGACATCATCGGAGCAGCCGCTCCTGATTGGCTGCAAATTTATGCGCGGCAGCTGAATCTTCTGGACACTTCATGAAACAAAACTATTTCTGAAAGGACCCAAAAGTACAACACACCAAACAAGTATGCCCTGTATGCCAATCTGAACACTGAGAAGAGACAAGGACGTGAAGGCACAAAAATGAACATAACCTTTGGTTCACTAATGCTTCTAACTAAGAATAGGAATGCTTCTCCCATCTTAGTAAGTTCTGAAAACAAGCAACAAAGAAAAGCCACCATTTCAGTGACATTTCGAGGACAGAAAGAGAAACAGAATTAATTTCAGCAGTATTTCACAAGGAGGAATGGTTTCAGGTTACTTCTTGCCCACTTCAGTGTTGAATTTCCCTCTGACTGACTCTGAAGCCTGACCTCCCTTTTTTGCATCCTAAGGAAGGCCTGCCAGACAGCATCATGTACTTCAAATCTTAAAAGAAGTACCTTCTGATCATGTTTTTTAACTTGTATAGTAATGTGTTGAAATTTGTTTTTGGGGTTTTTTTTTAGTAGGAGGGATTATCCATATTTTACCAGAGGACAGGTTTTAGCCACAGTTGTCACAGCTTTTGGTTTGTCCACCGGCTTTGCAAGTCGCTTGTAGAAACAGATACTACAGTTTGGGGGCAGCTGTTTTATTTTCATGAGCTAAGTTTTGCAAGTATTTATTAGCTACTTCTGCCATTTCAGGTGTCACAGTGAGACTCATTCTGCTCTCTTTAAATTGTAAGTCGTTAATGCAGAGGAAAGTTTCTTGCTCTTAATGGGAACTAAAAAGTCCTGCTTGCTTTTCCCGTGGTTGGGTCCCTGAAACAGGTCTTTCAGTCCCAACACTAAAGGGATGGCAGAAGTAGCTAGGACAGCCCTAGGTGTTGGTGAAGCTGGAAGCTGCAGAAAGTGAGTCTGCACTCTTAAGGACCGATATCTAAGCGTGGTTAACTTTTTTTTTTTTTAATGCACGTCGTCCTTAAGCCGCTTGGGAAAAGGCGGAGTCGTGCTGTTCCAGTGCTAGAGTCCTGCCTCCATCTCCAGGGAGGAGCAAGTGGGTGTGTGTAATCCGTGACAGTGTGTCGCCGTCAGGGAACCTTCCCGTTCGCAGGCTGTACAGCCACTCGCAGGGAAAGATACAAAATGATTTCGATGTGAGGCTTGCTAGATCTGATGCTTACATTTTCCGCCAGAGCTGGATGTTTTTGCGGGCGATACCTCGTTCTTGGTTTCCTACACAACCGGCGCAGCTGTAGCTGCTGTGGTCGGTCTCTCTTGGGGGTGGGTAGTGAGAGGAGTGAGCGGGTACAAGGGTCACAACCTGGTGGAGAGTTTGAGGCGCAGGAGCAGAACTGGCCGGCTGCTGTTGCTCGCATTCCTTCGTGTCAAGAAAAATAATATCTGAAGCAATTTGCCAGGAATGCAATGGTCGGGAATTCAGGAACAGCCTGCAGTGAAACATTGCCCTCAGAACTGCTGGGCACCGATGTAAAGCAAAAGTTTTGCCTGCTGAAGCCCCTTGAAATCCAGCTGTTTCACCAGAGAGGTCCTGCAGGTATGTGAAGCGTAGATTCACTCAAGCGTGAGCAAGTGCTGCAACACAGGAGGCATTGTCTGCTTGCAAATAGAGCTTTTAGCTACCTCAAAGATCAGGTGAAACACTAGTACTTGTTAAAGAAACCTAATCCAGCTGACTGCTGTTGTGTGATAAATGATGTGCTGTGTTCTCTCCCCTCATTTGAAGCTTTAGTATTTTCATGCTACATAAAGTCAACCTCTAATTAAAATCAACATAATTTCTACAAGAGTGCATACTGTTTCCTGCGAGCATATAGGCTTGGTTTTTTATACTTTCTTCTAAAATAAAAATAGCTTTTGCAATTTAATGGCATAATTTTATCCATGGTGAGGTTGTTCCTGATGTCTGCTGTTGGTCTGAGAAAAGTGGGTTTTGTTTTGTTTGCTTTTTTGTACCTGGATAACATGTATTTATTAATCTTAGCTTTCGAGTTCCTGATGAAATCAGAGTATTTTCAGAATACTGCTGCAGTAACTCCTCTCAGCTTAGTCAAAAGCCAGTTAAAATTAAATAGGAAATAATTTTGATCAAGAAACCTTAATCCTTTATTTCTTTCTTTAAAGTTTTTTATCCCTTTTGCAGACTTTCTTACTCCTGGGACTCCCATTGGTCGAAAGGGACTGAAGCTTTATTGCTTTACAGTTTTCACTTGGGATGAGATATTTTCATTATTTGTTCTGTAACTGAAATTCTTTTCAAGTCCTTCAGGAAGGACTGGTTTCCTTGAAAGATAGCAGGTTTTTTTTTTGTTTTTTTTTTTTTTTTTTTTTTTAAAAAAATAAAAAAATTAAAGGAATATGTGAAAGGTCAGATATTGAAAGAAAACATCTCAAATTCCAAGACAACAAAGAATTAACCAGTAGAAATGTCCTGGCTTCAGCTGTTACATGCTAATTTTGCTTGGATAATTTAACAAATCAGCTTTCTCTTTTAAAGGCCTGTTCTGGACCAATGGTTCAATGGTTTTGGTCTTAAACCAAAGTTATTTGACAGAAGCTTTCACTCCCCCACACTTTTTTTTTTTTTTTTTTTTTTTTTTTGCTTTCTCTCTTCCTTAAAAAGAAGAGTACCTGGACCTGGCATCTGCCAGGTGCATAGGAGTGGGTTTTCACAGGACTCCTGAGTCAGTTAGTTGATTTTACACTGGCTGCAGCCTGGTGTTGATCCAGACCAGAGTGATTGATGCTCCTGTGAGTGGAAAGACTCCTTAATGAATAGCAGACCTCCTGAAACACTGCTGTAATTCAAACCAAGAGTGGCAGAGGTGGATGGAGCAGTCAGGAAAGAAGCACAGTTTTGAAGGACTGCTTCCAAACCAGCTAGATAGCAGAGAAATTCTAACATTTGGGTGTATAACAACTGTGTCTGTTTATTAGACCTTCAGAGAGGCAGGATATAGCTATTGTAGTTACAGGAGTTGTGAGCAGGGGTACAAGAGAAGCATTGGGGACACCTGCTTTTTTGGTGTAAGGCACTAATTTTTCCAACCTCAAGCTGGCTACACTTAAAGAACAGCTGTTCTGTTGCATGATGAAGGGTTCTGTTTGAAGTTCAGGTATCATCTGTGTGCCCTTCTTGCCCAGCACAACATGTCTCACTGCCCACATTTCAGCAAGATATCCACCAAACCTTGGTGGCTGCTGTTGCATAGATTTGTGTGCTTTAATTCTTCTTGTGTCCATTTGTTAGTCCCTGAAATGTGAAGTACCTGTTAATACTTTACTGAAATTTTAATATTGTTAGCTGGAGCAGTGTGGACAAAATTGAAATGGTCAGACAACTGAGATAGCTGTTACTCTATGTGGAGCAGAAAATAATTTGTGTGGGTACTTTTCTTAACCACAGGACATATCTAATCCATCTTTAATCTGGTACTGTCACTTTAATGTTAAACTTGACACAATCTAATCTGTGTCATATTCCTACCTTTCCAGAATCTGTTACAAAAGAAGCTGATGATGATGATGATGATGAAAAAATGAAGGCCCAGATCTTTGTCTATTCTTTTATTTTTAAACTGAGAGTCCCAGGTAATTAAAAACAAAACAAAAAAGCCACACCCCATAAAATAACAAAAAAACCCAAAACCACCCAAGCCCCTGACAGTTCCATATTTACCTTTCCTTTAGATGACATTTAACCCTGTGCTTTCTGTACCTAGTAGGAATAGTTCTCTATCCCTTTGGTTTTTTTAGGCTGACTATCAGTGTTTAGGTAGGTGAGTGACCTAAATGACCAATTGTGAAGAAAATGATTCCTTCAAAACACTTAATACTTGGACTGTTCATCTACAGTTCTCAGCAGAGGCAGCCACAGGATGGATGCTGGTGAAGTGCTCGAGAATTCTTCATTGCAGTGGCTGCCTTAATAGCAGGGGCTCTCAAATTACTGAGCTGAGCCTGCCCTTCTGAGCCCAAAATCACCTGCAGGTGCAAGTGTTGGAAATAGTGTATCTGAGTAGTTATTATTTCACACTCCAGTCTTGAATGGCTGAGAAACCTGGAACCCCAGATCCTCTTTCCTATGGGAAGACAAACACCAAAAGCCAAAACCAAACCTAAATACAACATCCAAGGTCACTGGTGTTTGGTTCCTTTCCACAGGAGGGCCGAGCACCAACGAGTCACCAGCCAGGCTTTTGTGTCAGCTCTGCCAGCCTGGGCTCTGCATTTTGACTTTGCATGGAATAGGGATGATTCTTCTGTTTCTCAGGGCAGATGGGTGTATGTGCTCTGAATCCCGTTTTTAAACCTTCTTGGGTAAAAAAGATGCAGTTGGGAGATTAAACACCACGGAAGGAACCCCCAGGAGGAGGGAGAGTCTGACAGTCTGGTT
Source organism: Sitta carolinensis (assembly GCA_032173965.1). Lineage (NCBI taxonomy): Eukaryota > Metazoa > Chordata > Aves > Passeriformes > Sittidae > Sitta > Sitta carolinensis. The sequence continues at coordinate 9,499 of JAVUNC010000110.1, forward strand.
TGTGTGTGCATGTGGACGTTGCTCATTTTGCCATCATTCCTGCTGAATGCCTGTTGTCCTGTTCCTACAGTCACTCCTGTTCTTACTCACTGACAGTTTCTGGAGTTTTGCTGCCAGCTGATTCCCAAAGACTTGCCACTATGTTGCCAAAAACATCAGGATGAATGAAAGTCTCTAACACTGTTTTTGTAGTATTAGCAAGTAGGTATTCCTTTACTCCAGGCCAGGGTGCTCCACCCAGATGCACATGACTTTCAAAACTTTTCACTTAGGTATATATTTTAGCAAAGAAGTCCATGTTTATTGGTTCTAGAGGACATAATTTTTGGCATCAATTATTATTTTATCTTCTAGTAGTTATTGATTTCTCACTTCTCATTCTAATTAGTCCACATCTTTTAGGTTATCTTTTTCCCAGACAGGGAGACTCCAGAACATGTTGAATCTTTTTGTTAGTCTCTTCTTTATCTTCTGGTTACTTCAATATGTCCTTGGAGGGCTACAAATTTTGGATTCCAGGTGTCCAGCCTTTAACTGCCCAGGGCTTTGTTCATTGAAGCTTATTAGGGTTAGTTCATCATAACTTAAAGTTTTTGGGGATCTAATAATCACACTCTAACAATAACAGTCTGTAAAAGAAAACTTAGCTACATGCTGGCTAAAATGGAAAATTAGTCTGCTAAAGACTAAGAAACCACTTATGGTTATTAAAACAATTAATGAAAAAGTTAAATAAAACCAATAATTAGGAAAGTTCTCGCATTTCCAATAAGTACAGGCAGGGGAACATGGATAGTGCACTGGGATCTGGGGCTCACTCATTCTGTTTTACTGGACTAAAACCTTCTGCTTTTCTTTAGAGAACTGAAACCTGAGTGCCATGTGCTCCTACTCAGAGATTCTCAGGAGTGAGGGGAGCCACAGAAGCAGGGGCTGCAACACCACAGCGAATACAAAGGGCAGCACAGGGTGATAAAATAAACTAGGCAACACCCTGGCGTCCACCCCCAGGGAACCCCACAGCAGAAGGATTTGAAATAGCAAAATGAAGGAAATGTTTGCATTTGGACTGGAAAGCAAAGGAGCTTCCATGAAACAGCAAGTTAAATCTGGGTCAGTCCCCAGGCTTGAAGGGTTTGCAGTTTCAAGCTTATGTTTTGGAATTCTTAGGAATAAATGATAAATCTCAAAGGCTGGAGGAATAAGGATCTACCTTCACATTCCCCACCCACCAAGCAAGGGGCTGCTTTCTTTCCAAAGGGAAGAAAGTGAGTGCCCGGGTTTTTTTCCAAATCAATGCTGCATTTGGAACATGAAGGAAGCAAACAAATTTGGGTTTAACTAACAAAAAACACATTATGAAACTTAATAAGACAAAAAACATTGTAAACCATATAATAAAACATAAAACATTATAAAAACACATTATAAAACATAAACTACCCAAACCCTCTTGCATTCATTATTCAAAACACAATTACATAAATTAATTAGAAAAAAGAAAACAAATGTTAAAAAAACAGGACAGCGTCATCTGGAATGTAGCACATGACTATAGGTTTATGACAAAGGCAGATAGTAAAGCTCATTCATTTCCCTATTCCATCTTTAAGTCCCGTTAGCCCCAAAATTCTAAGCCTTGACAAAAGACTCTCCCTTGTCCTGCAGGTGATGGATTCTCATAGAAGTGTTCCTTCCTCTAATTGTGGTAGTCATCCTGGAAGTAAGAAAACAACCCAAACATTTTAATTTCTTTATTTCAAATTCAATTTGTCAATTGTTTCTTTTCTGAATTTCTGTCTGGTTTGGGTGTGACATTTTTTAATTTCATGAGTTGATAAGCCAAAAAGACCAAACATAGCAACCCCTAAACTCTTACGTTTACTAATCAATAACCCTTTCTAATAAAGTAAGTAGAAAAGCAATCTCATGAGTTTCCCCATCAAACTCTTTCTACCCCCAGTAAACCCCCAAATTAAGCTTTAGTCTTGGAGAGAGACCCTTCTTCCTCCCACAGACAATGGCTTCTCATGTACATGTTCCTTCCTCTTGTTGTGTCAAACACCCTGGAAATTAGAAAAAACAAACTTTCATTAATTCCCTTAATTCCATAAATGCTGTTAAACACAGAAGTGTTATTTTGACCTTTATGAAATGCCGCCCACTGTGGGTTTGACAAAGTTTCCTTCTGAATGTTGAGGTTTCAGTAAGAAGTTTGGGCTGTGGGGGTGATCCTCCAACTGCCCTTGGCATTGCTCAGGTGGATTTGGAAGTTTAAGTCTGTTTCAAGTCAAAAGCATCAAGTTTCTAGCAGAAAGAGGAACAGCTTTCATATATCTCAAACATCCTGCAGAGAAACAAAGGGGCATTCTTTGACCTGTCTATCCCTCTGTTTTCCTTCCTCAGTGGATGGCGGCTCCTCTTTAGGATACAACAGCCTGGAAATCAAAGTCTTTAATTATTTAGCCTTCTGTTCAGAAAGGGGAGAACTAAAGGAAGAAAATAAGCTGGAAAACTCTCAACAGCCCAGGCAACTGTATTATCCAGCACAAACATGGATCAGCCCATGCCAACTTTCCAAACACTGAACAGCTGAGAAAGAACTTGAATTTAGCCACAAGACTGAGCTGTGAAAACTGAGCATGGAAGAAAAACTCTCTAATTTATATTGCACTAAGTGGTCAGATATATAGATAAGTGTATAGATATACACTTGTATATAGTGTATAACTACTCACCTCCCGCAGCTCTGGCACTAAGTGGAGGAGTTCCTGGGCTCAGCTCCCACAGCTGTGCTCTCTACCACCTGGGACTGCCCTGAGAGCAGGGCACAGCCTGCAGCTGGCACCTGGGTGGCAGCAGGACCCCACTGGAGCACTCTCGAGACAGCTGCATCAGTCATGGTGGGTGTAGAGACCAGAGAGGCTGTGGCTTTCTCCCCATTTGGTACTGCCACTCACTCCCTGGTCAAGCTGGCAGAGTTTCAGTGCCCTTCCTGCACACACTTCCTGCATGATCTGATGTGCCACAGCCTGTTTTCCTGCCCTGGATGCTGATGCTCCCCAGGAGCTTCTTATGGGGCTGGGGGGATGGACACTTGGCCACCATTGCTCCTGAAACACCCAAGTCACATCAGCCACTGTTGTGCCAGCTGCAGGTTCCTGGCAGCTCTCTCAGCTTCCCCTGGGGATCCCCTGTTCAGGAAACCAGAGCCGTTCACCTCAGCAGCCATCTGAAAAATCAGGCCTGATATGCTCTCCAGGAAATCAGGACAGTTCATTAATATTTAGCTGCGAATCTCCCAGGAGAGCAGCCTCCTCAGCAACGACACCACCACTCACATCTCTTTGGCACTTCTCTACACCTGCACACGCTCAAGGTGGCCAATCCCACCAGGCTGCACAGTTCACAGCATGGCTACAATTCCCCTTGGAGCAGCCAAAAGCCACTGCCAGTTTGGCTTCAATATGAAATGAACGGTCTGGTCCCAGGAAGAGGCAAGCATCCAGGGCTGGTCTGCTGCTGCTTGCTGATACAAACTCCTTCTTCCAGGCTGAAGAAATACTGAGGCTTCTCTGTGCTCTGCCAGGGCTCTGGTGGGGCTCAGCACTGGCTGTGGCTGGGCTCACTCCCATCTCACGTTTCCATTGACAGCTTTGCATCAGATGGGCCCTTTCAGAATGCGCTGACTGATCTTGCTGCTTTTTCATTTGAGTAAGACTCTCATCCAAGCAAAGATTGATATTAGTTGTACAAATCCAATGGTTGAGAGCTGGAACCCTCCAGAGCTACAGATGAAAGCCTGCTTCTTCTCCACATGATGTTTTTTCTACCCCAGTCTTCATTTGTGTTCAGTTGGAAATGCAAATGTGCTTTCTTCCTTATCTAGGGGTGACCATGACTAGGCAAAAACCATTCAGTGGGATGTATTCTAAAAGCAGCACAGTCTAGAGTTTAGGAATTAAAGAGACCCTTCTCCAATCCCAAACGATACCAAAAACCCCCATAAATGGGACTTTGAGTCTTTAAGAAACAAGTGACAATTAAAAACGGAATGTACCGTTTATTCATAGCATGAGAAGGAAGGGTATTTTCCAACTGAGTTGAGGTTTTAAACAGTTTCTATTCTGAGAGCCATCCATCGCTGGCACTGGACAAAGCAGTTCGGTCACTGTCTCTTCTTCTGTCCTCTCTCATTTGTCTTGCTGAAATGATTACAGGCACGAGGCTGGAGAGAGGTTTGGCTGAGAGTACAAATGGATGCTGCCCAAAGGAAAAGAAAACAAATGAGCCACGACTTTCCAAACTCATTTCCTCATGGTCTCAAGCATTATTCTTTGAGATACCAAAAGATGCACAAATAGGTGTGAGGGAACTATCTGCACCTCTGTCTTGATGTACCTTGCTATCACATGTCCAGTACCCAGAATACTTGGCCCATAATTCTAGTAACCTTTTATCAAGGTGTCTCTAGCTTGATGCAATATTTGCCCTGCCAGGACTCTGAGAATGCTGCTTGCAGTCCAGAATTTTCCACTTTCAGGAAATGCAAAATATTATAGGGCTCCTCTTTCTTGTAGGCATGGGCTATTTTAGTTGTCAAAAAAGAGGAGCATAAGCTGCTCTTCAAGAAACTCAAGGGCAGCTAAGAAATGTTTATCCCAGTAGGATCTGGGCCCATGTCTTGATCCGAAGCCCACTGAGGTTTTCAGCACCAAGACAAGAGCAGGGAGACAAGTACCAGAGCACTGATGGACTCAGCTCTGGCTTGCAGGGAGAGAGAGCAGTGTCTACTTTTTCATCCCCTGCACCTCCTATGCTGGCTGGCACCTTCACAGAAGGGACAGCCAAGTAGCACATTCTGCAGCTCCCAATCTGTAACAAAACCTGGCAGCAACCCTGCAGCAGTTCTCATCTACTCAACTGTACCAGGCAGCAAAAAGGGCTGTGACAAGTCCCACTCATCTGTCCCTGTTTTGGTGGCAGAAACCTTTGAAAGTGGGGTAGAAGGGACTAGCTGAGGCCCCTCCGATGCTCAAAGGGAGCTCCCCAGCAACCCATTCCTTCCCACAGCCAAATCTTGGACTGCTTGGCTGGGATGGGTTTATTGGGTTTCTTCACCACCAGCACCATTTCAGGCCTCCACACCTGAGATCATCCTACTGCAATTCTTTTGCCACTGGGGAAAACTGAACATGCCACCACAACACAGACAGGGACACAGAAATTATTAGAGGATGGAACACTTCTTCTCCCTGCAACTACCCACTTGGGGTGGTTCAGCCTGGAAAAGGCCGTGGGAAGACCTTATTGAGACCTTTCAATGCTTCAAGGGCATTCTAAAAAAGATGGGGACATATTTTTCATCAGGACATATGAAAAATGGGAAATGCTTTCAAATCAAAGGAGGGTCTGTTCAAATTATGGCTAAGAAAGGAACTCTTTATGAGCAGGTGGGGAAACATGGGAACATGCTATCCAGAGAGGTCCTAGATGCACCATCCCTGGAAACATTCAAGGTCAGGTCAGACAAGGCTCTGAGCAACTTAATCTACTTCCAGATGCCCCAGGTCATAGTGGGCAAGTTGGACTACATGCCCTTTAAAGGTGTCTTCCAACCTAAACTACTCTATGATTCTACTCAGTTTTCTCTTGAAAAGCACCCAGACTGGGCATTAATATGAGGGGAAGTTCATCTGATGCCCTTGAGTTTAGCTGACGAGAAAACCAATCTATTGGACAGCTGTTTCACTTGCAGCTGCCTCGCATTGTACCTGCAGAAGTTGGTCAGCGGACCATCGAGTGTCCTCATCAATCTGTAAGCAGCAGTCCAGAAAGTCCTGGAACACAGCAGACAGTTGCTCCGTGTTCTCCAGCTTCGGTATCCCTCTCTTAGCTATGAGCTGCAGGGCCTAGAGAAAAAGGAAGCACAAGACTCCTGTTTCTTTCATATCCCTAACTGCTCACATAGACCCCATTCTTTAAGCTCCAGCCTCCAGAGGCAATTTCTTCCCCAGCAGGGGTTAGAGATGATTTTTCTGCACCAACAAAAAGACCCTACAAAATAGAAGCCACAGCTATTCCAACATGCAAATGATCTTGCCTTGACAGCTGATTTCATGGGCTGACCAAGTTCGTAGGAACTACATCAGCCAAAAGCCCATTTTGCTGCTCTGTGGACTGACTTTACAGGCTTTACAGGTTCTTTTAGAGTGAATTTGGTCTGACCACATTATTTCCAAGCACTGTTACATACAATTCATCTCTGCAGTGCTCACTGGTCTCTAAAGTACAGCTTCCATAAAAAAATAGATTGTCAAATTTTTCACTCTCTTCCCGATAAAAATGGTAACCAGATGTCAAAAAGGAAATCCATCAACTTATTCCTGGGAAAAGAATTCCTGGGAAAAGGGAACAGAAACATGTGGAACCTCAGTTCAAACACACATTTAGTTACATCCACTAATATTTTTTGATGAAAATGGCTGCTTAGGCAGACAAGAGACACCTGCAACTCTGTCTTTTATCGGACTCCAAATTCTCAATCAGCTTCACTTCCATGTTCAAAAAACCCCAAATTTAACGGTCTAATCAGAAAAAGGAATATGACAATTCTTGGTAATATCCCTATGGGAATTCTCTGCTAATTCTGAAACTCAAGTGAATGCATTAATGAAGCTAATTCCTGTGCTAAAACATACTTTTAGAAAAAGAATTTGGTAATGAATAATTAAGGCATTCATAGAACCAGAGGCACTTCCTGAAAGGCTCAAGTAAGTAATTGGCACGGGTGCAAGACTGAAAAGGGTTCCATGCCTGCAGAAACAGTTGAAATGCTTTTCATACAAATTCCTCCAGTTTGAGAAACTTGCCACTGAACATTGCTTGTCATTCGGAGACACAGCTCAAATAGAACTCAAAAAGTCCATGAGAAATTTGAAGCATCACTGAAGGCAAAAACAGGACATTTTTTAACTGGAACATGTTGCTCCTCTTCCGAGGTTCTCCCATTGATGCACACAAAGGTAGATGGCCTTGGTTGAGCTAGTCCAAACTGATGTGAATGGGATTTAGTCTCTTGTGAGACAGAGCATGAGACAGATTAGAGAGACAGTGACATCTGCTAGTATTTGTACCTTACCTTGAGAGGAACTCTGTCGTGGTAAGGTGGTTCTCCTTGCAGCATTTCTATCGCCACGATGCCAAGGGACCAAATATCTACTTTGGTCCCGTATTCATCCTTATTCACATACTCCGGTGCCATCCAGTGAGCTGTCCCCACCATCGAATTCCGCTTGTTCTGCTCAGAAGTCAACTGAGCACAGAGGCCAAAATCGGCTGAGGAGGAAACCCAGTGTTGTAAAAGCCAGCTTGAATCAAGAAACCAAGCTAAGGATTTTCCCACCTAGAGTCTGAGAATGTGGTGTTAAATCTAGCTGGAAAAGCAGCCATGCTCTGTTTCCTCAGGACACTAACTGAGGAAATATGGAATCAGTCACTTATAGAAACCTCCACATTTCACTCAGTGGCCTTTATTCACTTAAAGTTTAAGACTGGGACTCCCACCCTCTGGAAGGGTCACGCACAGACCAAAGCCATTCTTGACACCTTGTTTCTCTCAAGGCCTCTCTGCACACCAGCTGCACTCTTAGCTTGCAGCAGTGCTCCATGCACTCCCACAGGCACCGCTCTTGGGAACTGGTGGTCAGTCTTAAGCAGCCCCACGCCCTGCATCCCAGGAATGCTGTGCCGACCAAGAAAGAGTACCTACCCAGTTTGACAGATCCATCCATTCCAAGAAGAATGTTTTCACTTTTAACATCTCTGTGAATCACGAGGTTGGAGTGAAGGAAATTTAGTGCTTGCAGGCACTGATAGATAAAAAACAAACAGGAGGGTAAAAATTAATTACCTGATTTCATCACCAAGAAAGGAAATGGCTCTAAAGGACCTCAGTTCTAGCTGAAAGGTGAGCAGTGGCAGAACACAGTGTTTGTCAAGAGGAAGGGTCTGCTGCTTCATCAGTAGTAGAGCAGTATTTTTCTAGGTGAAGACATATTACCTCTCGAAAGAGAAATGGCAAATGTTGTTACAGACTGTCCCCTGCAAACACAGACAGAATGACTTCTGCTGCAGGGCATGGGCTCTCTCCATCCAGGTGACCGACAATCATTTGCCATTAGTTTAAAATTCTGCTACCAGCACCTTTGCTTTTACAGGCAAGGAATGCAATACAGACAGGCTCCAGGCAAACACACAGAGGCAAAGTTGAGAAAAGTAAAAAAAATTTAAAAAAGAGAGTACCACAACAGTTGTACTGGTGGGCCCTCCACCTAAGACACTCTTGCTTCTCCATGTCATCAAAGCAATACAGAAACAAAGCTCTGAACATGAAATCACTCCTGTTCTTACCAGCTGTCTAGAAGCACCAGTCTGCACAAAAATTCAGAAGCACCAATGGCATCCCTTACCTCTCGGCAGATAGCTGCTATCTCTCCTCCAGCCATACAGACTTCTTTAATGACACTGCTTAAAGACCCTCCGTCCATGTATTCCATAATTATCCAGAGTTTATCCCCAACAAGGTAGCTGAAAGAAGGAAACGATGGCATGGAGATGAATGTGCATCACTAAATTACCTTACCAAAAACACTACAGTTTGTCTATTTCCAGGGCGATTGTTAATGAATGCAGAATAAAAGGAAGAGGCATTCCTCCTAGGTTATGCACCACATGGAGTCTATGCAGTCTAATGAGAAAGGCCCATCCATGAAAACTGAGATGTCTTAGATGGCAAGTAAGTGAAAAATGCAGGGAAATAATTTCTCTGATGACTTATCAGCACTTATCATAAAACACAGAAAATACGTTCAACTTAAAAAAAGAAAAACTCGAACCAACCCCAAACCAACAAAACCATGAGGTAGTGAACTTAGGGGCGTTGTTTTAGTCAGACAGGGCTAACCCAGGTTTTTCAAAAGAGGTTTCCAACAATGCATGCCAGAAAATATTAATGCAAACAAAATGCACTCTCCTCCCATATACTGTATAGAAATAGATAAATAAAAAAACCCCAAAACTCAATTCTCCAGCAGTACCTGAAGAGGTTTTTTTAAACCTTTGTCTTGCAGTACATAAATGAATGTTCACATGATAGTACAAGAACTACTTACCTGTCTAAATAGTTAATAATATTAGGGTGCTTCTTGTCCCTTACAACGAGGAGTTCATTGACAATTAATTCCTTTTGGGGCTGTTTTAGGAGACTCACTTTCTTTATGGCCACCTAAAATGACATTGAAAACCATTAACCTGAGAAGTCTGTTGCACAAGATCAGAATGAACATGGAGTGAGTGTTTCTGGAGGAACAGAGCCCAGCTATACCAAACTGCCTGGTGATTACACATCAGAGTTCAGTCATTGACATGACAACAGCCCATGTCTCTGCTGGCTCAGCTACTAGTTAGAATGCATGACATTTTGTCTTGTCAGTTTGCTAACAACAGTCTCTTAAACTATCAGCCTCGGAACTCTAACAATACTCTGTGCCTAAATTCTTTTCCAATGGCCTTAGTTTATCAGCACTATTACCATTCATACACGATTTGCAAGCACAAAGCAGTTTTGTTCCTGTGAAAATAACACAAAATATCTGGGAACCCTTTAGGAATTCTATGGAGTTGGATCATTTTTCAAATGCAACTGTTGCTCTCCTTGATGGCAAAACAAAGGAAACAGACAGGCATTACAGATAAAATGCCATCCTAAAAGGATCGTTAATGTTACCCTGCAAAAAACAGAATCTTACCACTTCTTAACTTGTTGACTTTTGATTTTGCAACTCTAAAGAACATCCTTGAACAGTTTAGATTTGCAGCTGTTTCCTGGCCTTAAAAAGAAATAATCCGCTCCATGGAATTTTATGGATATGCCCTGAGTTCCTTGTAGACTTCTCTCTAAGCACAATTACAAAGCATGGTACTCCAAGGGGATTAGAAGCTACCAGGAAGAATCAGGTGTATTTGCTGTCAGACAGATAAGAGCTTTCAAAAGTCTTAAGCTGTAGCCCCAAAGAGCTGTCCAAAAGAGATGGGGCAGGATAATACCAGTCTGTGATTTGTAGGAACAGCCTTTACAGGAAAGATCACCTGGAAACCCAAAGCTCCAGCACAGCTCACACCAGAGGCAAAGGCACTCAAGAACTGGAAAATCTGGGATGATTGACACTTACCTTTCCTCCTGTGGCAGTATCAGCCGCTGTATAGACCGTTCCAAAACCCCTGGAAACAAAACAGCAGCAAAGAAAGGAGAAGCCATTGAGTTCCTACAAGTGAAAGTCAGCCCAGACAGGAGAGCTCTGCTGCCTGGAATGTTTATAAAACACCTGGCATCACCTACTCATCAGCCAAGAGCACAGCAGCCCACCAGCCCTCTGCAGGGTGTCCAAAAGAAAATTTAGGTGCAACACGAAGGTCTAGTACAAATCTCAGATGCACACATTGGATTTATTTTACTTCCAAACCTATGAGGGCCTGGGTGGGGCATGGAGCACGTCTACAAAGACTGGAAAGTAATATCTTTCTTGTTTTTTCCACATTGCCTTTCTGAGTCCTCAAGAACTCTTACTGCTCTGTTCTCAGATCTCTTATTTGAATCTATATAGGCCCCTATTATTTTGAGAAAAAGAAATGATTTCTCCTGAGAAAATAGGTAAAGAGGTGCCAGGAACTAGAGAGACAGGAGATCTTCCAGGTCCTGCTCCTTGCGGAAGGCAAGACACTTACCATATGAAGCTGTGATGACACCTTCTAATCACAGTTACAAATTCTGATCAGTACTGAGAGACAGAAGGATTTAAACCCCGTGTCTGAACACATTTGGAGCTTGCCTGACTTCACACTTGATCGTACACCAGTAAAATACCTGGCCTGTTGTTCTGGAGAAGGAACTGGGTTCGGCTTACCCTTTGGCAATTTTTTCCAGTCCAACATATTTTGTCACAGGGTCTCCCACACTCACAACACTCCCTGAAAGGAACAAAATGAAAGATCACTTCAAAATGGAGAAACCATTATCCAGCAGGTGAAAAATGCAGCCCCGCTCTCTGGGGCTGTGAGCTGTAGTCATTTGGGTAACAAGAACAGCAGCAACAACAACAAGACAGGCAGCCCCATAGCACAGGTGACCTGCACAATGACTGGTTTTCTACAGCCCTTTGAAGACTTACCTTGGCAGGAAACCAGGAAAAGGCAGAAACATTCAGAGGAGACAGACAGAGGAAAGAACACATACCAAGGCGAGTGTTTGTTGTCTATGAACATTAACACAGCTCTATCAGACAAGAAGTTCAGAAGACCTACTTAGTTTGCCTAGAATCTCCTCCTTTATCTTCTTTTGCTCCTGGAAGATGTTGCTACTCCAACGGCTGGATTTCTCAGGTGTGGGAATGCCTGCTTCAGAGGCTACTGGTAAAGCATCATCTCCTGTTCCAGAGGATGCATAGATCTGTGACAAGAAATCAGTTTGTGTCAGAAAGGTGCCTAGCAGAGATGCTTCTCATTAGTACTTCAGGCTTTAGGAAGTGTCCATTAGGAACCATGTTCCAGCCCTTCAGAGGCCAACCCTCTCTTGACATGGCAGGACTGCACAGGACTCTCTTCATCAAATTTTGGTCACGTAAAAGGTACAGGTGCAGTCTAATCTGTTAATTTAGCTACTTAGATAGTCCAAGGAAAGGGGCAGGAACCTCCACAGGACAGTTTCTGTGAACTGTGCCTTTGGACCACTAGCTCCACTGATGACAGATACAAAGCTTGCACAGATACAAAGGGGCTCACTTTTACTCCAGTTACCATTTAAAAACAATCTATCTACTCCTATATCCATTAGATAAATATAGCCCATCAGAAGCAGAAAATGATGATTAAACTTAAGTTCAGAGCTGATTTTCCAGGTGATCCAGTGTGGCGAAGTGGGAATTTTGTCACAGTATGCCTCAGAATTATCAGCCTGAATGACCAATGCAGCACTGATCAAAAACAGACAACCTGAAATTAACCCAAACACAATGCTGAGACAAAGCTGGCCCTTACTGATTCTGGACGCTCCAGTTCTGGTTCAGAAACTGGTGGAGCTTGGTTGTCTTCCTCCTCCTCATATTCTCTAGAAACAGAGGGAGCCCAAGCAGCTTCTGATTCTGGTGTTTTGCTCTGTGGATAGACAGCAGTGTGAGCGACAGTGTGTCACAAATTATTTACAATCTTATTAATGTGCATAAATCTATCCAGCTATACTAAGGAGAAATCATCAACTTGGATAGAAATGGGATTCTGAGTTGCTAAAACTAAATTAGAGAGGGCTAATTAGACAATGCTGCATATTGTTGTGAACCATGTATTCCACTATGGCTAAAAACAAACAGCAAGCAACTTTCTGTCTGCAAAACCAGGGTTTTGTCTATTTAAAAGCTCTTTAAGAGAAAATTACAAAACAGCCAGAGCCTCCTTTTTTTGCTGATGTAAAGACACTGTAAGGAACTTTCTTTCAGGCTACAAGGCCAGCTCCTATTGCAGCAGGCAAAGTTCATGGCTTGCTCCACAAACCCAAAATGCTTGGCACATCACAGGTTACTTTGCCACTCACCGAAGCATGGGCTTTTCTGTATCTAGATGCAAGTTCACCTGTAATGGGCAAGGAAAAATTAAACAGATGTTGTTAGAAAACTGTCTTTTGTGAAGAATCCTACAGAATGAGTCAAGTCGACCCAAATAAAGAGCATTTTTCTTCCAGGATGTCTCTCCAGTAGCAACAATTCTTTTCCATTGCAAGCAAGAAAAAGCGCAATAGACTAGGCTATTCTTTTTCTCCAGTCATTTAAAGGCAGAGCATCAAATCTTTTAATTACAGAATTTAGAAAATAAGTTGCTTTCCCTCAGTTCTGGAGACAACTGCAGAGTTTTTAGATGAGACTTCTCAGAAGCTCTGCCACTCTGCATTTTGGAAGCTGTCTTGTTGAACCAGCAGCTGAGGAAATTACAGACCCTCCTGCCACGGCCAACCCGTGCAAGGAAAAGAACCCCTGCAGGTTCAATCACGAAAGCTGCCCACATCCTAAGAGAGAGCTACAGGCCTCCCCTTTGTGGCTGAAGCTGTTGACATGAGCTCTACCCAAGTCCTAGTGTCTTAATGGCCTTTTCATTTCAAAATCAACTCAGTTACTTAGGGATAGCATGAACAACACGTTGATACAAAAGCCAGATCAGATGCCCCTAGGCAAAAACCTCTACTTACTTGTCTGGTGAGTCACCAGCCAGACTTTGTCTGGGCAAGAATAGATAGAACAGCCCAGTGGAAAAAATTTGCCAGCTGCAGCAAAGATTCGCATTAACATTTCGGTCATACTGCACAGCACTTTCTCAGAGTGCACACCGGAAAGGGAAAATATGGGACCCTCAGTGACAAGGGCACTTTGTCAGCTGAGAATCAAGAGAAGCGTCTTGCACCAAGCACGGCAGGAGCCGCTCTGGACAGTCAGGGCTCCCACGCGCCACACCAACGTTCTATTCCGTTACCTGGAGCACGGCGCGGCAGTTCCTGTGACATCATCGGAGCAGCCGCTCCTGATTGGCTGCAAATTTATGCGCGGCAGCTGAATCTTCTGGACACTTCATGAAACAAAACTATTTCTGAAAGGACCCAAAAGTACAACACACCAAACAAGTATGCCCTGTATGCCAATCTGAACACTGAGAAGAGACAAGGACGTGAAGGAACAAAAATGAACATAACCTTTGGTTCACTAATGCTTCTAACTAAGAATAGGAATGCTTCTCCCATCTTAGTAAGTTCTGAAAACAAGCAACAAAGAAAAGCCACCATTTCAGTGACATTTCGAGGACAGAAAGAGAAACAGAATTAATTTCAGCAGTATTTCACAAGGAGGAATGGTTTCAGGTTACTTCTTGCCCACTTCAGTGTTGAATTTCCCTCTGACTGACTCTGAAGCCTGACCTCCCTTTTTTGCATCCTAAGGAAGGCCTGCCAGACAGCATCATGTACTTCAAATCTTAAAAGAAGTACCTTCTTGATCATGTTTTTTAACTTGTATAGTAATGTGTTGAAATTTGTTTTTGGGGTTTTTTTTTAGTAGGAGGGGATTATCCATATTTTACCAGAGGACAGGTTTTAGCCACAGTTGTCACAGCTTTTGGTTTGTCCACCGGCTTTGCAAGTCGCTTGTAGAAACAGATACTACAGTTTGGGGGCAGCTGTTTTATTTTCATGAGCTAAGTTTTGCAAGTATTTATTAGCTACTTCTGCCATTTCAGGTGTCACAGTGAGACTCATTCTGCTCTCTTTAAATTGTAAGTCGTTAATGCAGAGGAAAGTTTCTTGCTCTTAATGGGAACTAAAAAGTCCTGCTTGCTTTTCCCGTGGTTGGGTCCCTGAAACAGGTCTTTCAGTCCCAACACTAAAGGGATGGCAGAAGTAGCTAGGACAGCCCTAGGTGTTGGTGAAGCTGGAAGCTGCAGAAAGTGAGTCTGCACTCTTAAGGACCGATATCTAAGCGTGGTTAACTTTTTTTTTTTAATGCACGTCGTCCTTAAGCCGCTTGGGAAAAGGCGGAGTCGTGCTGTTCCAGTGCTAAGTCCTGCCTCCATCTCCAGGGAGGAGCAAGTGGGTGTGTGTAATCCGTGACAGTGTGTCGCCGTCAGGGAACCTTCCCGTTCGCAGGCTGTACAGCCACTCGCAGGGAAAGATACAAAATGATTTCGATGTGAGGCTTGCTAGATCTGATGCTTACATTTTCCGCCAGAGCTGGATGTTTTTGCGGGCGATACCTCGTTCTTGGTTTCCTACACAACCGGCGCAGCTGTAGCTGCTGTGGTCGGTCTCTCTTGGGGGTGGGTAGTGAGAGGAGTGAGCGGGTACAAGGGTCACAACCTGGTGGAGAGTTTGAGGCGCAGGAGCAGAACTGGCCGGCTGCTGTTGCTCGCATTCCTTCGTGTCAAGAAAAATAATATCTGAAGCAATTTGCCAGGAATGCAATGGTCGGGAATTCAGGAACAGCCTGCAGTGAAACATTGCCCTCAGAACTGCTGGGCACCGATGTAAAGCAAAAGTTTTGCCTGCTGAAGCCCCTTGAAATCCAGCTGTTTCACCAGAGAGGTCCTGCAGGTATGTGAAGCGTAGATTCACTCAAGCGTGAGCAAGTGCTGCAACACAGGAGGCATTGTCTGCTTGCAAATAGAGCTTTTAGCTACCTCAAAGATCAGGTGAAACACTAGTACTTGTTAAAGAAACCTAATCCAGCTGACTGCTGTTGTGTGATAAATGATGTGCTGTGTTCTCTCCCCTCATTTGAAGCTTTAGTATTTTCATGCTACATAAAGTCAACCTCTAATTAAAATCAACATAATTTCTACAAGAGTGCATACTGTTTCCTGCGAGCATATAGGCTTGGTTTTTTATACTTTCTTCTAAAATAAAAATAGCTTTTGCAATTTAATGGCATAATTTTATCCATGGTGAGGTTGTTCCTGATGTCTGCTGTTGGTCTGAGAAAAGTGGGTTTTGTTTTGTTTGCTTTTTTGTACCTGGATAACATGTATTTATTAATCTTAGCTTTCGAGTTCCTGATGAAATCAGAGTATTTTCAGAATACTGCTGCAGTAACTCCTCTCAGCTTAGTCAAAAGCCAGTTAAAATTAAATAGGAAATAATTTTGATCAAGAAACCTTAATCCTTTATTTCTTTCTTTAAAGTTTTTTATCCCTTTTGCAGACTTTCTTACTCCTGGGACTCCCATTGGTCGAAAGGGACTGAAGCTTTATTGCTTTACAGTTTTCACTTGGGATGAGATATTTTCATTATTTGTTCTGTAACTGAAATTCTTTTCAAGTCCTTCAGGAAGGACTGGTTTCCTTGAAAGATAGCAGGGGTTTTTTTTGTTTGTTTTTTTTTTTAAAAAATAAAAAATTAAAGGAATATGTGAAAGGTCAGATATTGAAAGAAAACATCTCAAATTCCAAGACAACAAAGAATTAACCAGTAGAAATGTCCTGGCTTCAGCTGTTACATGCTAATTTTGCTTGGATAATTTAACAAATCAGCTTTCTCTTTTAAAGGCCTGTTCTGGACCAATGGTTCAGTGGTTTTGGTCTTAAACCAAAGTTATTTGACAGAAGCTTTCACTTCCCCCACACTTTTTTTTTTTTTTTTTTTTTTTTTCCTTTCTCTCTTCCTTAAAAAGAAGAGTACCTGGACCTGGCATCTGCCAGGTGCATAGGAGTGGGTTTTCACAGGACTCCTGGAGTCAGTTAGTTGATTTTACACTGGCTGCAGCCTGGTGTTGATCCAGACCAGAGTGATTGATGCTCCTGTGAGTGGAAAGACTCCTTAATGAATAGCAGACCTCCTGAAACACTGCTGTAATTCAAACCAAGAGTGGCAGAGGTGGATGGAGCAGTCAGGAAAGAAGCACAGTTTTGAAGCACTGCTTCCAAACCAGCTAGATAGCAGAGAAATTCTAACATTTGGGTGTATAACAACTGTGTCTGTTTATTAGACCTTCAGAGAGGCAGGATATAGCTATTGTAGTTACAGGAGTTGTGAGCAGGGGTACAAGAGAAGCATTGGGGACACCTGCTTTTTTGGTGTAAGGCACTAATTTTTCCAACCTCAAGCTGGCTACACTTAAAGAACAGCTGTTCTGTTGCATGATGAAGGGGTTCTGTTTGAAGTTCAGGTATCATCTGTGTGCCCTTCTTGCCCAGCACAACATGTCTCACTGCCCACATTTCAGCAAGATATCCACCAAACCTTGGTGGCTGCTGTTGCATAGATTTGTGTGCTTTAATTCTTCTTGTGTCCATTTGTTAGTCCCTGAAATGTGAAGTACCTGTTAATACTTTACTGAAATTTTAATATTGTTAGCTGGAGCAGTGTGGACAAAATTGAAATGGTCAGACAACTGAGATAGCTGTTACTCTATGTGGAGCAGAAAATAATTTGTGTGGGTACTTTTCTTAACCACAGGACATATCTAATCCATCTTTAATCTGGTACTGTCACTTTAATGTTAAACTTGACACAATCTAATCTGTGTCATATTCCTACCTTTCCAGAATCTGTTACAAAAGAAGCTGATGATGATGATGATGATGAAAAAATGAAGGCCCAGATCTTTGTCTATTCTTTTTATTTTAAACTGAGAAGTCCCAGGTAATTAAAAACAAAACAAAAAAGCCACACCCCATAAAATAACAAAAAAACCCAAAACCACCCAAGCCCCTGACAGTTCCATATTTACCTTTCCTTTAGATGACATTTAACCCTGTGCTTTCTGTACCTAGTAGGAATAGTTCTCTATCCCTTTGGTTTTTTTAGGCTGACGTACAGTGTTTAGGTAGGTGAGTGACCTAAATGACCAATTGTGAAGAAAATGATTCCTTCAAAACACTTAATACTTGGACTGTTCATCTACAGTTCTCAGCAGAGGCAGCCACAGGATGGATGCTGGTGAAGTGCTCGAGAATTCTTCATTGCAGTGGCTGCCTTAATAGCAGGGGCTCTCAAATTACTGAGCTGAGCCTGCCCTTCTGAGCCCAAAATCACCTGCAGGTGCAAGTGTTGGAAATAGTGTATCTGAGTAGTTATTATTTCACACTCCAGTCTTGAATGGCTGAGAAACCTGGAACCCCAGATCCTCTTTCCTATGGGAAGACAAACACCAAAAGCCAAAACCAAACCTAAATACAACATCCAAGGTCACTGGTGTTTGGTTCCTTTCCACAGGAGGGCCGAGCACCAACGAGTCACCAGCCAGGCTTTTGTGTCAGCTCTGCCAGCCTGGGCTCTGCATTTTGACTTTGCATGGAATAGGGATGATTCTTCTGTTTCTCAGGGCAGATGGGTGTATGTGCTCTGAATCCCGTTTTTAAACCTTCTTGGGTAAAAAAGATGCAGTTGGGAGATTAAACACCACGGAAGGAACCCCCAGGAGGAGGGAGAGTCTGACAGTCTGGTTGGTGTGTGCATGTGGACGTTGCTCATTTTGCCATCATTCCTGCTGAATGCCTGTTGTCCTGTTCCTACAGTCACTCCTGTTCTTACTCACTGACAGTTTCTGGAGTTTTGCTGCCAGCTGATTCCCAAAGACTTGCCACTATGTTGCCAAAAACATCAGGATGAATGAAAGTCTCTAACACTGTTTTTGTAGTATTAGCAAGTAGGTATTCCTTTACTCCAGGCCAGGGTGCTCCACCCAGATGCACATGACTTTCAAAACTTTTCACTTAGGTATATATTTTAGCAAAGAAGTCCATGTTTATTGGTTCTAGAGGACATAATTTTTGGCATCAATTATTATTTTATCTTCTAGTAGTTATTGATTTCTCACTTCTCATTCTAATTAGTCCACATCTTTTAGGTTATCTTTTTCCCAGACAGGGAGACTCCAGAACATGTTGAATCTTTTTGTTAGTCTCTTCTTTATCTTCTGGTTACTTCAATATGTCCTTGGAGGGCTACAAATTTTGGATTCCAGGTGTCCAGCCTTTAACTGCCCAGGGCTTTGTTCATTGAAGCTTATTAGGGTTAGTTCATCATAACTTAAAGTTTTTGGGGATCTAATAATCACACTCTAACAATAACAGTCTGTAAAAGAAAACTTAGCTACATGCTGGCTAAAATGGAAAATTAGTCTGCTAAAGACTAAGAAACCACTTATGGTTATTAAAACAATTAATGAAAAAGTTAAATAAAACCAATAATTAGGAAAGTTCTCGCATTTCCAATAAGTACAGGCAGGGGAACATGGATAGTGCACTGGGATCTGGGCTCACTCATTCTGTTTTACTGGACTAAAACCTTCTGCTTTTCTTTAGAGAACTGAAACCTGAGTGCCATGTGCTCCTACTCAGAGATTCTCAGGAGTGAGGGAGCCACAGAAGCAGGGCTGCAACACCACAGCGAATACAAAGGGCAGCACAGGGTGATAAAATAAACTAGGCAACACCCTGGCGTCCACCCCCAGGGAACCCCACAGCAGAAGGATTTGAAATAGCAAAATGAAGGAAATGTTTGCATTTGGACTGGAAAGCAAAGGAGCTTCCATGAAACAGCAAGTTAAATCTGGGTCAGTCCCCAGGCTTGAAGGGTTTGCAGTTTCAAGCTTATGTTTTGGAATTCTTAGGAATAAATGATAAATCTCAAAGGCTGGAGGAATAAGGATCTACCTTCACATTCCCCACCCACCAAGCAAGGGGCTGCTTTCTTTCCAAAGGGAAGAAAGTGAGTGCCCGGGTTTTTTCCAAATCAATGCTGCATTTGGAACATGAAGGAAGCAAACAAATTTGGGTTTAACTAACAAAAAACACATTATGAAACTTAATAAGACAAAAAACATTGTAAACCATATAATAAAACATAAAACATTATAAAAACACATTATAAAACATAAACTACCCAAACCCTCTTGCATTCATTATTCAAAACACAATTACATAAATTAATTAGAAAAAAGAAAACAAATGTTAAAAAAACAGGACAGGCGTCATCTGGAATGTAGCACATGACTATAGGTTTATGACAAAGGCAGATAGTAAAGCTCATTCATTTCCCTATTCCATCTTTAAGTCCCGTTAGCCCCAAAATTCTAAGCCTTGACAAAAGACTCTCCCTTGTCCTGCAGGTGATGGATTCTCATAGAAGTGTTCCTTCCTCTAATTGTGGTAGTCATCCTGGAAGTAAGAAAACAACCCAAACATTTTAATTTCTTTATTTCAAATTCAATTTGTCAATTTTTCTTTTCTGAATTTCTGTCTGGTTTGGGTGTGACATTTTTTAATTTCATGAGTTGATAAGCCAAAAAGACCAAACATAGCAACCCCTAAACTCTTACGTTTACTAATCAATAACCCTTTCTAATAAAGTAAGTAGAAAAGCAATCTCATGAGTTTCCCCATCAAACTCTTTCTACCCCCAGTAAACCCCCAAATTAAGCTTTAGTCTTGGAGAGAGACCCTTCTTCCTCCCACAGACAATGGCTTCTCATGTACATGTTCCTTCCTCTTGTTGTGTCAAACACCCTGGAAATTAGAAAAAACAAACTTTCATTAATTCCCTTAATTCCATAAATGCTGTTAAACACAGAAGTGTTATTTTGACCTTTATGAAATGCCGCCCACTGTGGGTTTGACAAAGTTTCCTTCTGAATGTTGAGGTTTCAGTAAGAAGTTTGGGCTGTGGGGGGTGATCCTCCAACTGCCCTTGGCATTGCTCAGGTGGATTTGGAAGTTTAAGTCTGTTTCAAGTCAAAAGCATCAAGTTTCTAGCAGAAAGAGGAACAGCTTTCATATATCTCAAACATCCTGCAGAGAAACAAAGGGGCATTCTTTGACCTGTCTATCCCTCTGTTTTCCTTCCTCAGTGGATGGCGGCTCCTCTTTAGGATACAACAGCCTGGAAATCAAAGTCTTTAATTATTTAGCCTTCTGTTCAGAAAGGGGGAGAACTAAAGGAAGAAAATAAGCTGGAAAACTCTCAACAGCCCAGGCAACTGTATTATCCAGCACAAACATGGATCAGCCCATGCCAACTTTCCAAACACTGAACAGCTGAGAAAGAACTTGAATTTAGCCACAAGACTGAGCTGTGAAAACTGAGCATGGAAGAAAAACTCTCTAATTTATATTGCACTAAGTGGTCAGATATATAGATAAGTGTATAGATATACACTTGTATATAGTGTATAACTACTCACCTCCCGCAGCTCTGGCACTAAGTGGAGGAGTTCCTGGGCTCAGCTCCCACAGCTGTGCTCTCTACCACCTGGGACTGCCCTGAGAGCAGGGCACAGCCTGCAGCTGGCACCTGGGTGGCAGCAGGACCCCACTGGAGCACTCTCGAGACAGCTGCATCAGTCATGGTGGGTGTAGAGACCAGAGAGGCTGTGGCTTTCTCCCCATTTGGTACTGCCACTCACTCCCTGGTCAAGCTGGCAGAGTTTCAGTGCCCTTCCTGCACACACTTCCTGCATGATCTGATGTGCCACAGCCTGTTTTCCTGCCCTGGATGCTGATGCTCCCCAGGAGCTTCTTATGGGGCTGGGGGGATGGACACTTGGCCACCATTGCTCCTGAAACACCCAAGTCACATCAGCCACTGTTGTGCCAGCTGCAGGTTCCTGGCAGCTCTCTCAGCTTCCCCTGGGGATCCCCTGTTCAGGAAACCAGAGCCGTTCACCTCAGCAGCCATCTGAAAAATCAGGCCTGATATGCTCTCCAGGAAATCAGGGACAGTTCATTAATATTTAGCTGCGAATCTCCCAGGAGAGCAGCCTCCTCAGCAACGACACCACCACTCACATCTCTTTGGCACTTCTCTACACCTGCACACGCTCAAGGTGGCCAATCCCACCAGGCTGCACAGTTCACAGCATGGCTACAATTCCCCTTGGAGCAGCCAAAAGCCACTGCCAGTTTGGCTTCAATATGAAATGAACGGTCTGGTCCCAGGAAGAGGCAAGCATCCAGGGCTGGTCTGCTGCTGCTTGCTGATACAAACTCCTTCTTCCAGGCTGAAGAAATACTGAGGCTTCTCTGTGCTCTGCCAGGGCTCTGGTGGGGCTCAGCACTGGCTGTGGCTGGGCTCACTCCCATCTCACGTTTCCATTGACAGCTTTGCATCAGATGGGCCCTTTCAGAATGCGCTGACTGATCTTGCTGCTTTTTCATTTGAGTAAGACTCTCATCCAAGCAAAGATTGATATTAGTTGTACAAATCCAATGGTTGAGAGCTGGAACCCTCCAGAGCTACAGATGAAAGCCTGCTTCTTCTCCACATGATGTTTTTTCTACCCCAGTCTTCATTTGTGTTCAGTTGGAAATGCAAATGTGCTTTCTTCCTTATCTAGGGTGACCATGACTAGGCAAAAACCATTCAGTGGGATGTATTCTAAAAGCAGCACAGTCTAGAGTTTAGGAATTAAAGAGACCCTTCTCCAATCCCAAACGATACCAAAAACCCCCATAAATGGGACTTTGAGTCTTTAAGAAACAAGTGACAATTAAAAACGGAATGTACCGTTTATTCATAGCATGAGAAGGAAGGGTATTTTCCAACTGAGTTGAGGTTTTAAACAGTTTCTATTCTGAGAGCCATCCATCGCTGGCACTGGACAAAGCAGTTCGGTCACTGTCTCTTCTTCTGTCCTCTCTCATTTGTCTTGCTGAAATGATTACGGCACGAGGCTGGAGAGAGGTTTGGCTGAGAGTACAAATGGATGCTGCCCAAAGGAAAAGAAAACAAATGAGCCACGACTTTCCAAACTCATTTCCTCATGGTCTCAAGCATTATTCTTTGAGATACCAAAAGATGCACAAATAGGTGTGAGGGAACTATCTGCACCTCTGTCTTGATGTACCTTGCTATCACATGTCCAGTACCCGAGAATACTTGGCCCATAATTCTAGTAACCTTTTATCAAGGTGTCTCTAGCTTGATGCAATATTTGCCCTGCCAAGACTCTGAGAATGCTGCTTGCAGTCCAGGAATTTTCCACTTTCAGGAAATGCAAAATATTATAGGGCTCCTCTTTCTTGTAGGCATGGGCTATTTTAGTTGTCAAAAAAGAGGAGCATAAGCTGCTCTTCAAGAAACTCAAGGGCAGCTAAGAAATGTTTATCCCAGTAGGATCTGGGCCCATGTCTTGATCCGAAGCCCACTGAGGTTTTCAGCACCAAGACAAGAGCAGGGAGACAAGTACCAGAGCACTGATGGACTCAGCTCTGGCTTGCAGGGAGAGAGAGCAGTGTCTACTTTTTCATCCCCTGCACCTCCTATGCTGGCTGGCACCTTCACAGAAGGGACAGCCAAGTAGCACATTCTGCAGCTCCCAATCTGTAACAAAACCTGGCAGCAACCCTGCAGCAGTTCTCATCTACTCAACTGTACCAGGCAGCAAAAAGGGCTGTGACAAGTCCCACTCATCTGTCCCTGTTTTGGTGGCAGAAACCTTTGAAAGTGGGGTAGAAGGGACTAGCTGAGGCCCCTCCGATGCTCAAAGGGAGCTCCCCAGCAACCCATTCCTTCCCACAGCCAAATCTTGGACTGCTTGGCTGGGATGGGTTTATTGGGTTTCTTCACCACCAGCACCATTTCAGGCCTCCACACCTGAGATCATCCTACTGCAATTCTTTTGCCACTGGGGAAAACTGAACATGCCACCACAACACAGACAGGGACACAGAAATTATTAGAGGATGGAACACTTCTTCTCCCTGCAACTACCCACTTGGGGTGGTTCAGCCTGGAAAAGGCCGTGGGAAGACCTTATTGAGACCTTTCAATGCTTCAAGGGCATTCTAAAAAAGATGGGGACATATTTTTCATCAGGACATATGAAAAATGGGAAATGCTTTCAAATCAAAGGAGGGTCTGTTCAAATTATGGCTAAGAAAGGAACTCTTTATGAGCAGGGTGGGGAAACATGGGAACATGCTATCCAGAGAGGTCCTAGATGCACCATCCCTGGAAACATTCAAGGTCAGGTCAGACAAGGCTCTGAGCAACTTAATCTACTTCCAGATGCCCCAGGTCATAGTGGGCAAGTTGGACTACATGCCCTTTAAAGGTGTCTTCCAACCTAAACTACTCTATGATTCTACTCAGTTTTCTCTTGAAAAGCACCCAGACTGGGCATTAATATGAGGGGAAGTTCATCTGATGCCCTTGAGTTTAGCTGACGAGAAAACCAATCTATTGGACAGCTGTTTCACTTGCAGCTGCCTCGCATTGTACCTGCAGAAGTTGGTCAGCGGACCATCGAGTGTCCTCATCAATCTGTAAGCAGCAGTCCAGAAAGTCCTGGAACACAGCAGACAGTTGCTCCGTGTTCTCCAGCTTCGGTATCCCTCTCTTAGCTATGAGCTGCAGGGCCTAGAGAAAAAGGAAGCACAAGACTCCTGTTTCTTTCATATCCCTAACTGCTCACATAGACCCCATTCTTTAAGCTCCAGCCTCCAGAGGCAATTTCTTCCCCAGCAGGGGGTTAGAGATGATTTTTCTGCACCAACAAAAAGACCCTACAAAATAGAAGCCACAGCTATTCCAACATGCAAATGATCTTGCCTTGACAGCTGATTTCATGGGCTGACCAAGTTCGTAGGAACTACATCAGCCAAAAGCCCATTTTGCTGCTCTGTGGACTGACTTTACAGGCTTTACAGGTTCTTTTAGAGTGAATTTGGTCTGACCACATTATTTCCAAGCACTGTTACATACAATTCATCTCTGCAGTGCTCACTGGTCTCTAAAGTACAGCTTCCATAAAAAAATAGATTGTCAAATTTTTCACTCTCTTCCCGATAAAAATGGTAACCAGATGTCAAAAAGGAAATCCATCAACTTATTCCTGGGAAAAGAATTCCTGGGAAAAGGGAACAGAAACATGTGGAACCTCAGTTCAAACACACATTTAGTTACATCCACTAATATTTTTTGATGAAAATGGCTGCTTAGGCAGACAAGAGACACCTGCAACTCTGTCTTTTATCGACTCCAAATTCTCAATCAGCTTCACTTCCATGTTCAAAAAACCCCAAATTTAACGGTCTAATCAGAAAAAGGAATATGACAATTCTTGGTAATATCCCTATGGGAATTCTCTGCTAATTCTGAAACTCAAGTGAATGCATTAATGAAGCTAATTCCTGTGCTAAAACATACTTTTAGAAAAAGAATTTGGTAATGAATAATTAAGGCATTCATAGAACCAGAGGCACTTCCTGAAAGGCTCAAGTAAGTAATTGGCACGGGTGCAAGACTGAAAAGGGTTCCATGCCTGCAGAAACAGTTGAAATGCTTTTCATACAAATTCCTCCAGTTTGAGAAACTTGCCACTGAACATTGCTTGTCATTCGGAGACACAGCTCAAATAGAACTCAAAAAGTCCATGAGAAATTTGAAGCATCACTGAAGGCAAAAACAGGACATTTTTTAACTGGAACATGTTGCTCCTCTTCCGAGGTTCTCCCATTGATGCACACAAACTACACCAGGTAGATGGGCCTTGGTTGAGCTAGTCCAAACTGATGTGAATGGGATTTAGTCTCTTGTGAGACAGAGCATGAGACAGATTAGAGAGACAGTGACATCTGCTAGTATTTGTACCTTACCTTGAGAGGAACTCTGTCGTGGTAAGGTGGTTCTCCTTGCAGCATTTCTATCGCCACGATGCCAAGGGACCAAATATCTACTTTGGTCCCGTATTCATCCTTATTCACATACTCCGGTGCCATCCAGTGAGCTGTCCCCACCATCGAATTCCGCTTGTTCTGCTCAGAAGTCAACTGAGCACAGAGGCCAAAATCGGCTGAGGAGGAAACCCAGTGTTGTAAAAGCCAGCTTGAATCAAGAAACCAAGCTAAGGATTTTCCCACCTAGAGTCTGAGAATGTGGTGTTAAATCTAGCTGGAAAAGCAGCCATGCTCTGTTTCCTCAGGACACTAACTGAGGAAATATGGAATCAGTCACTTATAGAAACCTCCACATTTCACTCAGTGGCCTTTATTCACTTAAAGTTTAAGACTGGGACTCCCACCCTCTGGAAGGGTCACGCACAGACCAAAGCCATTCTTGACACCTTGTTTCTCTCAAGGCCTCTCTGCACACCAGCTGCACTCTTAGCTTGCAGCAGTGCTCCATGCACTCCCACAGGCACCGCTCTTGGGAACTGGTGGTCAGTCTTAAGCAGCCCCACGCCCTGCATCCCAGGAATGCTGTGCCGACCAAGAAAGAGTACCTACCCAGTTTGACAGATCCATCCATTCCAAGAAGAATGTTTTCACTTTAACATCTCTGTGAATCACGAGGTTGGAGTGAAGGAAATTTAGTGCTTGCAGGCACTGATAGATAAAAAACAAACAGGAGGGTAAAAATTAATTACCTGATTTCATCACCAAGAAAGGAAATGGCTCTAAAGGACCTCAGTTCTAGCTGAAAGGTGAGCAGTG
Organism: Sitta carolinensis; assembly: GCA_032173965.1. Lineage (NCBI taxonomy): Eukaryota > Metazoa > Chordata > Aves > Passeriformes > Sittidae > Sitta > Sitta carolinensis. Next base: position 35,515 of record JAVUNC010000110.1, read on the forward strand.
GCAGAACACAGTGTTTGTCAAGAGGAAGGGTCTGCTGCTTCATCAGTAGTAGAGCAGTATTTTTCTAGGTGAAGACATATTACCT